>ML777885.1:1045594-1086886 GCA_009831015.1 Picea engelmannii
GGCATATTGTTCCACATAGATATCATGAGATAAAGAAGTATTCTTCAAAATAATAGAAGCAACAATAGGAGGTCTAGAAAGCATATCAGCTACCTTGTTACTTGTACCCTTTTTGTACTTGATTACCAAATGAAATTGTTGTATTAAACCCATCCATCTGTAATTTCGAGATTGTTGTAGTTTGGTTTGTGCTTGGAGACACTGTAAGGGTTGGTGATTTGTATGTATGATTGTTTCCTTCCTTGACAAGTTGTGCTTCCATTTCTTTGTGCTTTGAACTAATGCATACAACTCTTTATCATATGTAGGATAGTTAACAACAGCTTGGTTAAAAGTTTCAAAGTGGTAACAGATAGGCTTACGATATTGCATCAATACTGCACCCAAAGTGTATATGTTGGCATCTGTCCCGATATCGAAGGGTTGTTGAAGATTCGACAGCGCTAATACTAGTGGGTACTGATCTTTTCCTTCATAGTGTCGAAAGCTTTTTGCTTCTTTCCTCCCCACTGAAAAGTGTTCTTCACACTGGTTAAGGCATGCAAAGGAGCTACTATAAAGGAGAAGTTTGAAATGAACCTCCTCCAATACTGGAATGCACCTAAGAAGCTCTATATCTCGGTTACACTTTTGGGCTCAGGCCAATTTACAATTACATCAATCTTGGAAGGATCGATTTTTAATTGTCCACCTACAATATGACATGAGTACACAAGTGCAGTCTTACCAAATTCACATTTGGACAATTTTACATACAACTTTTCCCTTTTAAAGTATCCAATACTTTCTTTACATGCCTCACATGTTCATTGCAAGTCCCGCTAAAAATAAGAATGTCGTCTAAATATACAATCACAAAATCATCTAGAAAAGGCCTGAATACATCACTCAACACACACATGAAAGTTGTCGGAGCATTACAAATCCCAAATGGCATAACTAACCACTCAAACAATCCATGTTTGTTTTTAAAGGCGGGCTTCCATGCATCTTGTTCTGCAACCCTGATCTGATGGTATCCACTACGCAAATCCAACTTAGTGAAATAAACATCATTCTTTAACTGATCAAGTAAATCATCTATACGAGGAAGAGGGTATCGATTTTTCACCATGATTTTATTTAAGGCTCGGTAATCGACACACATTCGCCATGTACCATTTTTCTTTATCACCATCACAATTGGAGAACCACAAGGAGATGAGCTGGTCCTCATGACCTCTTGATCCAATAAGCCTTGTACATGCTTCTTGATCTGTTTCATCTCTACAACTGGCATCCTGTACATGCCCACATTAGGAAGAGGAGAATCATGTTAAAGATGTATCTCATGTTGGATTTCCTTCTTAGGAGGTAATCCATATGGTTCCTGGAAAATATCATCATACTTAGAAACAATATCAATTAATTCTTTCTTATGAGAGAGATCACATCCTTGGAAAGCGTCGAATGTTCCGACATCTTTCTCCCTTACAACCATGAGTATATATATCTTATTAGTGTTTATGAGTCTCTTCATTTGTCTTGCACTAACAAGTGTTGTGTTTACCCTCATGTTGTGAGCTCTAAAAATATATTCCACCCCCCCCTTAGTAAGGTGGTATTTGTTCTCATGACAAAAGAAGACTTATTTTATATCATAAAGATAAGGACTCCCCAACACTATGCCACATATATCAAGTGATACAACATCCAAATCCACTTCATCAATAAACTTTGAAGCAATAGAAAATCTGACCCTACATTGTTTGGTGACATTAAGTTTTTCTTTATCACATACCCAACCAAGAGAATAAGGCTTTGGATGTGATTTCATTTCAAGACCCGTCTTTTTTACAAGTTCTTCAGATATCAAGTTTACTTGGGAACCCAAATCAAATAATGTATCGATATTAGTGTGTTTATATACAACTCTTATGTGAAATAATGCATTCCTCTTTCGTTCATCATCATGAGATTCATTATTGGAATTTGAATTAGCATGAAGGGAATCTTTACCTTGTACTCCAACCGTTGCGATCTTTCCTTCGTCTCCTGAATCAGAACCAAGATCTTGTTGCACTATAGCCACGGTTTTTGTCTTCCCCTTTCCACTGAACTATTTTGGCCTCTTCTCTAGATGTAGTTTCCAACATTGTTCATCATCGTGACCACTTTTTCTTGCAATGATTGCAAGATGGATTTCCTTCTTCTCTCTTTACTGTGGCAGTGTTCTTGTCCTTCCTTTTAAACTTCTTAAATGGCTTATGTGGGAGATTGGAAATTTTCTTTGTGGGATCTTCTTGAACATGCTTTCCCCTATTCTCAAGGTGAGTGGATTGCACACAAACTTCGTCAAGGTTGGTGGGGTTAAACAATAGAAAAATATGACGAATATAACTGTGAAGTGCACCAACATACTTCATTAAATCTTCATAAGAATCCAAAGGAATGTTTAATGCAAGAGATTTATTCCTAAATTCTTCTGTGAAACTTTATACAGTTTGACCTTTACTTTGTCTTAAAGTTTGTCATTTCATCATTGCTTTATGTAAATAACTCAATGGATAAAATTGCTTCCTTATCGTTGATTTAAATTCCGACCATGGGGAAAAGATTACCAGGCTTACTTATGTCCTGAAGTTTGTTCTCCCACCATACGAGAGTTGTGCCTTCCAACCGAAGAGAATATAGTTTCACTTTGACTTCATCTTCATCAATTTGTTGAACACGACATTATACTTCAACATGTCGGATCCAATTATCTAGCTTTTCAGGATTAACATCTCCATTAAACATAGGTAAAGAAAATTTTACATCAATCTTTAATAATGTTTTCTTAAGAGAGTCTTTATGGCTAGAATGATGAGAATGCTTAGAGGAAGAAGAACTAGAACTTGATGGTGAAGATGGAGGCTCGGGAGGGTCTCCTCCAGCCCCTTGATTTACCAAAGCATCATCATCAGCTTGTGCTTCATTTTTCTTCCATTTCTTCTTCATCCTCTTCTCGTAGTCTCTGTATATTCTTTCAACCATTTCTGACATGCGATAAAAGACCATATGGAAGTTTTTCTCTTGTTCGTCACTATTTTCCTCTTCTGCCATTTTCTTCCTTCAGGATGCATGGCCAACTTCGGGATTGAAAGTCTTAATATTTCCTTCACCTTGTTTATGCTTGGCCCTAGTAAGCATTCACACTCAACAATTCACGTCAAAGATGACTGCTCTGATACCAACATGATACGGGATCTTTTCATCAAAGTGACTTATAAAGAATTGTATTAAATGAGCATAAATTAAAGTGCACTGTTAAAGAAGGAAAATATCAAAAATGAAGAGACATAAGCATCAAATATGAACACAAAAAACTTGATAACGAAGTTCGTCCCTAGTGGACTACGTCTTTGGGTCCTGCTCTCAAATGGGTAGGCCTTTTTATTAACTTAGCAAAAGAATTTGGCAAAATACATAAGCATACCTCGTTCTGGAATCAAGCTACAGAAGCTTTGCTCAGATAAGAAAACAGACAACACCATTGAATTCATGGCGTCGAATTACCCAAAAATGATTGTCTCCGTGCCTCAATCTGACTCTGTCACTCCCAAGCCCAAGAGAAACTTTGTCTCTGTTTTCGTGCCCTGCAACCTACAATTAATGCCAATAAAATGCCTAGTAAAATGTGTCGATCGTACCCCCACATGCCTCCCCTCTACACTGGGTGGATTCAATTTTTAAATAAAATTTATGGCTTTGTAATCAATGGAGGTCGTTTGGCCTAATGGTTGGTGGAGCATTTGTTAAGGCGTAGATAAAGGGGGAGGTCTCGGGCTCAAGCCCGCGGGCCTCCCCTTTTGGGTTGTTGGTTATATATATATATATATATATATATATATATATATATATATATATATACATGGTGTTTCTACCAATCTTAGCAGTGGTTTATATATGATCGTTGGTCGCCAGATTTGGTGGGGTTTCACTGGATTTGGCGGACCCGCCAATTCTTTTTTTATTTTTGGAATTTCATTCTCAAGCCCTCATTGGGCATTTTCCCACTTCTGCGTGCCAGCCCATGACTAGGCCACATGGCAGCCAACCATTGGGCCACGTCAACCAATTGTACAATCACCTACCATGTCAACGTACGGTCTACCACCTCAGCTACCACATCAGTCTGCCATGCCATCCTGCCATGTCACTGTATGGTATGCCATGTCATCGTACGGTCTGCCACGTGGAACATTTTTACCGGTCCACGAAATGACCCAAAAATGCCAAAAATGAATGACACATGGTAACCTCTAGTGTTGCCATGTCACCATGTTGACGTCATCATGACACATGTCATCTCCTATGAGTTCCATGTACATTGTATGGATGTTGATGTCATACGTATTGATGTTGACGTCAGCAGTACGGATGTTGACTCATCCCCTATTGATTGGGCTAGGTTGACCAAACTTTGACCTCGAATATATTTCGATCCGTAACTCTGTTTGAAAATTCATTTGCGTCGTTGAAAATCTTGCGACATGCTCTTTGCAATGATGTCATTTTGACTGAGTTTTGAGGAATTTAATTTTTTCCACTTCTCTAATTGTGGAGGCCATTCTGAGCTTCCTGATTTTCTTCTGCGAGTTCTGAGTCATCCTTAGTCTTCTCTGGAATATTTTTGGATCAAACATGGATCTTGATCTTGGATAGTTCATTTTCAATGTTAAAAGGTGGAACCGATTCCTCAAATTATTTAACTTCTTTTTCTATTTTTGAAGGTTCACCAACCTCCTTATCCTTGGGAATATTATTTAGTTCTTTAAATATATCCATAGAAAGATTTGGGCTAGGCCTCTTAGGTTGGGTCTGACTATCATGGTTAGTTTCCTTCTGCCTAGGCCTGAGATCATATTTCGTATGCATCTCATCCTGCAATGCATTAGAAAATATCCTATATTGAATAGAGGACAACGCTTCTTTGTTTGATTCACTTTTGGGGATTTGTTTCTTATTGTTAAGGGAATCTTCATAATCATCTTGGTTTAGATGCATGGCATTATTTTCTTCTTGAAGCAGGTGTATTTCCTCTGGATTCTCAGCATATTCTCCATACATTTCCTCCTCCACCAAGTTATTTTCATTATTAGTTCTCACAGGGGTGGATGGGTTGTTCCTCGTTCCTTCTTTCTCTCCTCATGAACTTAGGATTGAAAGGCCTTATGAATTGATTAGGTTCCTCACCCCTCCTTCTTAAGGAACTTTGTTGGCATTACCATTTTCCATCTCAAATATAGACATATAGACATCTTGTTTGTCAAATTTCTAATTAGCCTAGACATCTCATACATTCGAACTTCATGGGAATCTTTGACTCGATTTGAGGGACCAGGGTCTTCTCTAGCCCTTTTTCTTTCTACTTGATCTTGCTTTTATTTCATTTTACACTTCATGGGAATCTTTGACTCGATTTGAGGGACCACGGTCTTCTCTAGCCCTTTTTCTTTTTACTTGATCTTGCTTTTATTTCATTTTACCTAATGTAGTCATATTTCCTTCGATGTCTATTACATCATCCTGCATTATCATATATAAAATACCATATAAAATATAATATAATTGACTACATTATCTAAAATTTAATTTACTTCAACCAAATTTTTATTTATAATATTTTATAAATAAAATCACTCACATCCTATCATATCACTTTTAAGAGTAACAAATAAGTCACAAATTTTATGTAAGTAATTTTTATACAAGTAATGCAATTTTTTTTTTAATTTAAAGAATAAATTAACTTTTATTATTACTATATTGGATTAATATTTTCTTTTTTTTAATACCTTCCAAATAATGGAAAATAAAATCAATGCATTTTAATAAAAAGAAATTGTTTTTTCTTTAATGGACTTGCACATATATGAGATATATATTACATAATACATAATGTAGTTGTAATAAGGATTTTAAAGGCATTTGTAATAAGGATTTTAAAGCCCCAAAATACATTTGCCCAATCAGAATATATAATTTTAACCAATCTATGATGAATTTAAATAAAGATTATACTATTCGAAAGGGTTTTTTAATCATGATTGTATAATAAAACTCTCAAGTTTAAAAAAAAATAATAATAAATAGATTTTTTATTTTTAAAATAAAAATAAATCATTAAAATATTGTAAGATTGATAAAAAAGATGTATATAAAGTTTGATCATCTAAACTAAATCTAATTAATATAGTGAACTATATTTATTATTAAACTTTATTTCTAAACTTCATGAATTAAATGTAAATATTTTTAAGTAATGAAAAATCTCATATTAGATTAGATAAAGTGGTTGAATGCTTGAATTACATACAGAAAGTTATTGGATGTCCCACCTATCAATATCCCAGTCTATCTAAAAAAATATCTCATATATCAAAATTTAAAATATATTTTACTAAAGTTTAAATTGTTTTTAATAAAATTACAAAAAATTAGTTTAATATTCTTTTTTTTGGTAATTTTTTTTTTTTTTTTAACTTGAAATAGATTGAGGAATAGCTATTTATATATTCAAAAATATAATTTAAACAACAAAAAATAGTGATTTTATCTACATTTACATAACTTAATTCTTGAAAAAATAAAAAATATTATAAAACTAAATTTTCAAATATTACATAGGACAAAGCATCCTGACTTTCTATGATTCCTTTGAACTATCATAAAGATAGCATGTGACAAACTGCAAATCTCGTATTGGCCGTGCGCTTGTCATTTTGGTTCCAATTAATAGAATTAGGAACACGGCAAGCGATGAGAGGTTGTTTACCAAGTGAAAAATACTCAACTGACATAGGATGGGCAGCCATTGCTATATTTCCGCCATGAACGGTTCCATCACCCACCTGATCTCTGCAACAGCATTTATGAATGAATTGCGAGTATACCATTCATAGGCTAAGCTTGCAAGGTGTGAGAGCGTACGCAAATTCGAAGACCACCTTCATGGCTTTGCTACCTGGTCCATACTATACAGTCCACTGACACACTGGGCAACAATCGGCAAACAATAAGCCAAACTAATTAATATCTCTGCGGGGTTTTGATAGGTTGACAGGATGATTCAGTTTTTGGTTTTTAATATCCATTTCAATAAACATCCACCCCATACCATCATTTATTAGTTTTCAGAAGTGAAAATACAGCAAACATCTACACATATCATTTATATATATACAAGTTGTTCTAACAATGTATAAATTATTATACCTTTTTAATAATAATAATAATAATAATCTATCTTTAAGGTCACGGTCAAGCCAGCACACCAAATTGGTGTATGAGACCCTCTTGTTTGTGGGACAAGGGATCCTCCTCCGCCCAGCGATTTGACTAGTAAAATCTACGAAGGTATACATACCCTACCCCCCTCTGGATTTGAACCTGTGGTTACAAAATATTTAATATTCTGTATATTGCGTGAAATAACTTTAGTAAAATCTAATATACAGTATTAAATATTTATAGTTAGAAAATTAATTCTCAATTGCAAAAATAAATCTTAAATGTAATTATTATATCATATTTATCAAAACTAAGTAATATTATTTATTACTCTACTAAAGGATACTTATTGTTTGTCTACACACAACAACAAATAATAAATACATTTTAAGCTGGGAAGATGATCAGGTACTACCCTGAAAGCCATACGACTGGGCGATCTGCCTGCATTATGCAATCCAATCCTGAATTTGACAATCAAAGATCAGAACGATACGCTCAGCTGTGCACATGGAAGCAGACAGACAGTTCCAAGCTTCCAGTTGATTCAACGATCAGAATGTCACCTGACTTTGTGTCCCAGACAGGGCATGTGCTCCCCTTCAATTTAATGTCCTCGCACCACCGACCCAAGAATCAGAGCCTCCAAGATCCCCACCTACCCGCTTGACTTTCGCTTTATGCCGTATCATGGGGGAGAGCAAAGTCAAGAATACTGCCATTTTGGAGTATACTCTTTTGTTTTTATCTAAACAGAAAATGTTTGTTTTTATCTAAACAGAAAATGAATTCACGACGGTCCATTTCAGAAACCATTTAGAATTGAGTTAGATCAAAATAGAGTAGGTTAATTTGGGAGCAAAGCAAACAGATCAGTTTTTCAGGTAAAAAAATGGATCTAAATCCGGACAGATTTAGTTTGAGTTTCGCATGGATCAAAGTTCCATGTATGCATTTCAGAACCTTATCCATAGGGTTTTGCTCCATTTTAAATCAACTCAAAAGCTTAGAAAATCGATCAGAATTATGGATTGGTGGGAAATTTAAAATGGAGCAGCTGGAAGACCCACTGAAAAGGTAACTCAGGAGGGAGAGTTAACCCACTCTGATTCTGATTTCCAGGTTTGGTTTGGCAGTAAATTGTCTTTTCATATGGCCCTTTTGGTCAAGAAAAAAGAGTGTAGTATTTTTTAGTAAACCAAAAAAACACTTTATAAGAAAAAACAGTGGTCTAAACTATTCTTTTCCTAGGTATTTTATGTTTAATTTTGTTCCAACTCAGGTGAAAAATTGTTGGATATATAAATTTGAGTGATTAAGTCTATATAATCTGAGTGTTTTATGGGTTTTCCAAAACATTAAATCCACATAAATGCAATTTAAACAATAAAAAATTATGATTTCCCATAAATTTATATGGTCCATTTAAGAGAAAAAATACCAAAATATAAAACATTGGACGATACTTATGATATGAAAGATAGAATGTCTAAAAATTCTTAGTTTTCATCTTAATCATGTTGTAATGAATTTTAATATGTTTTTTTAAGTGATAAGCAATAATTGTATATTTTTCTTAATTTTTTTTATTTGAATAAATAAAAATTTAATTTATATTATTTATGGAAATGGAATTTAAATAAAAAATTAATAAATTAATAAGTATATATTATTTTTAATTTCCTTCTATATTTAAATATTTTCAACTTTTTCTATATAATATATTAAATGAAATCTTTATCAGATCTATAGAAATGAAATAATTACACAACCATTCATATTCAAATCAGAGGCAATTAACAACTCTATCTTATCTATCTTATTTTTATGGTTATGACTCAGGGGCATCTAAGCCATCAAAATCACCCGGGGATTGCATCCGGCGGCCTGAGCCACACCAACCATTTTCGAACCGGTGACTTTAACAACACACTTCGTCACCAACTGTCCTACACCCCGGGGACATGGTTATGACTTTTATTAATCATTGATAATTATATATTATTTTTTATTTTCAATCTTTTTTTCAAATATACAATAAAAAAATAAACAAGTTTTAAAAAATATTTAACTTATTATATTAAACAAAATAAACACGTTTCAAAAAATATTTAACTAATTGTATTAACAAAATAAACACATTTCAAAAAAATATTTAACTAATTATATAACAATAATATTTTAATTTTTTTATTAAATATATTGATTTGAGATATGAATTAATTGAGCAATAAAATAAACTCAACAATAAAATATATTTAAAAAGCTAAAAAACAACCTCAAAAAGTAACAAAGACATTTTCCTTTTTAGTTATTTGATACGAATTTGTCTTGATATGATTCAATTTCTATAATAGTATTTATATTTACCGATATTGTAATTATAAATATTTATAACTATTTTTTATTTAAAAAAAATACTACATTTATTATTATTTTATTTTGTATAAAATATTTTATTGGGTTAATAATATTGTTATTACAATTATAATAAATAAGTTTAGAAACATGTGTTTTTAATTATTAGGTTTACTCAAACTATATAACATTATATTTATAATAAAATTATCATTAAATTTGTTGGAGAGTTTATAAAAAATTTGAAGTCAAGTATTTGATAACAAACCATACATTGATATTATGGATGGTTCAATAGGATTGGTATCTTTAGATATGTTTTTTTATAATTAGTATAAAGAAGATGCATAATTTCTTATATGCTCAACATAGATTTAATAATTGTTTTTTAAGAAATTATTAATAATAAAAATAAAAATATTTAAATGTCCAACATAAATAAAATACTTGTGTGATCATTTTAAGTGAAATATTTTTATGTTAGTTTTATAGATGGAGAGACAAATAGATAAAAGTAAAAAAATTATTATTTTTTGGATAGATTTTTTTTGACATTTTAGTGTATTTTTTCCAATGCTTAACATGAAGTTGACAAGTGACATTTAACAAAAAATTTAATTGAAAAAATTGAAAAAAGGTTTGTACCTAGTGGAATTTGATAGCTCTTGACATGTAATAGATATGAAGTTAAGATAAATTTACACTAGTTTATATACCATTTTAAATATAACTTTGATGTGAAAAAACCCATCATAAAATATATATTTCAAAGTATAATTCCAAATTTTGAATAAAAATAATGAAAAATAATAAATCATAAGTTTTCCAAATGTAACAATGAATTGTATGGAATAAGGTTGCTTTAATACCTATCAATCTTCTTAAATTCATAATATATGACTTACTTATGAAGATATTTTTGTGGAGCACTATTTAACATCTTCAACCAATCCCATCTTTAATCATTAGAGTAAATCTTTAATCATTACAGAGTAAGGATAGTGGATAACCTATATAGTATTTTAAGAAGTTCTAAATCACATTAGACATAAAAGAATCCGAACACTATACAAGTAGTATAGTATAGATGGTTGAATTTATGTTTTTAATTCATTTAAGATGTGTTTATTAGAAGAAAAATTTTATAATTTCCCCTAGATTTATGATTTATGATTTCTCCTAGATTTATATAGCCATTTAGGACAAAAAAATACCAAAATATAAAATTTTAGACAAATGTTTAAAAATTCTTATCTTTCATCTTAATCATGTTATTGTAATGAATTCTACTCTGTTTTTTAATAATTGTATATTTTTCTTAATCTTTTTTATATTTGAATAAATAAAAATTTAATTTATATTATTTATAGAAATGAAATTTGAATATATATATATATATATATATATATATATATATATATATATATATATATATATATATATATATATATNAATATATATATATATATATATATATATATATATATATATATATATATATATATATATATATATATATAATTTTTAATTTCCTTTTATATTTAAATAATTTCAACTCTTTTTTATAAAATATATTAAAAGAAATCTTTATCATATAAGCTATAGAAATGAAATAATTACACAACCATTCATATTCAAATAAGAGGCAATTAACAACTCTGTCCTATTTTTATGTTTTGATTTTTTATAATATTTTTACAAATCATTAATAATTATATATTATTTTTTATTTTCAATCTTTTTTTAAAATATACCATCAAATAAAATAAACACTTTTTAAAAATATTTAACTAATTATATAATAATAATATTTTAGTTTTGTTATTAGAGATATGAATTAATTTAACAATAAAATATATTTTATAGATATATTTTAAAATATATCTATAAAATAAAATATATACCATCAAATAAAATAAATACTTTTCAAAAACTATTTAACTAATTATATAATAATAATATTTTAGTTTCGTTATTGTCTCTGAGGTGTAGGACACTCGGTGTGTTGTTAAGCTACTTTGTGTTGAAAAGTCACTGATTCGAAACTTGCGGGGACAAAAATTCCAACCATGTTAAGGGTTGGTGTGGCTCAGACCTAATGCGTGATTTTAACTTTCGTTATTAAATATATTGATTAAAGATATAAATTAATTTAGTAATAAAATAAACTTAACAATAAAATATATTTTATAGATATATTTTAAAAGCTAAAAAAACCTAAAAAACAACAAAGACATTTATTTTTATTTTTATTTTGTTATTAAATATATTGATTAGAGATATGAATTAATTTAGCAATAAAATAAACTTAACAATAAAATATATTTTATAGATATATTTTAAAAGCTAAAAAAACAACCTAAAAAGTAACAAAGACATTTTTTTAAGTTATTTGATACCAATTTGTTTGGATATGATTGGATTTCTATAATAATGGTATTCATATTTACATATATTATATTTATAAATATTTATAATTATTTTTATTTAAAAAATATTAAATTTATTATTATTTTATTTTTATTTTTATATAAAATATTATATTGGGTTAATAAGATTATTATTACAATTATAATAAATAAGTTTGAAAACATGTGTTTTTAATTATTAGGTGTACTCAAGCTATATAATATTATATTTATAACAACATTATCATTAAATTTGTTGGAAAGTTTATGAAAAATTTTGAAGCCAAGGATTTGATAACAAACCATACATTGATATTATGGATGGTTCAATAAAATTGGTAGCTTTAGAGATGTTTTTTACAATTACTATAAAGAAGATGCATAATTTTTTACATGCTCAAAGTAGATTTAATAATTGTCTTTTAAGAAATTATTAATAATAAAAATAAAAATATTTAAATGTTCATCATAAATAAAATACTTTTATGATCACTTTAAGTGAAATATTTTTTTATTAGTTTTATAGATAAAGAGATAAATAGAGAAAAGTAAAAAAATTATTATTTTTTGGATAGATTTTTTTTACATCTCGTATAAGGGTGATGTGTAATTTTTCCAATGCTTAACATGGAATTGACAAGTGACATTTAACAAAAAAATTAATTGAAAAAATTGAAAAAGGTTTGTACCTGTAGAATTTGGTAACTCTTGACATGTGATAGATATGAAGTTAAGATAAATTTATACTAGTTTATATACTATTTTAAATATAACTTTGATGTGAAAACCCCCATCATAAAATATATCTATCAAAGTATAATTTCAAATTTTGAATAAAACTAATGAAAAATAATAAATCATAAGTTTTCCAATTGTAATCATGAGTTGCATGGAATAAGGTTGCTTTAATGCCCATCAATCTTCTTAAATTCATAATAAAATATATCTATCAAAATATAATTCCAAATTCTGAATAAAAATAATGAAAAATAATAAATCATAAATTTTTCAATTGTAATCATGAGTTGCATGGAATAAGGTTGCTTTAATACCCATCAATCTTCTTAAATTCATAATAAAATATATCTATCAAAATATAATTCCAAATTCTGAATAAAAATAATGAAAAATAATAAATCATAAGTTTTCCAATTGTAATCATGAGTTGCATGGAATAAAGTTACTTTAATACCCATCAATCTTCTTAAATTCATAATATTCATAATGCATGACTTACTTATGAAGATATTTTTGTGGAGCACTATTTTACATCTTCAACCAATCCCATCTTTAATCATTAGAGAGTAAAGATCATCTATAACCTATATAGTATTTTAAGAAGTTCTAAATCACATTAAACATAAAAGAATTCAAACACTATACAAGTAGTATAGTATAGTATATATGTTTGAATTTATGTTTTTAATTCATTTAAGATGAGTTTATTAGAAGAAAAATTTTAAGAAAAATTTTAAATTATATATTAATAGTGACTACATTTTGACTTTGGTGATATGATTATTAAGCAATACACAGAAAAATAATATACATGATTTCCATATATATATATATATATATATATATATATATATATATATATATATATATTTAAATTCAATGTGTAGTTTTAAGTGACCATCTTTTATCATATATGTGTAAATTTTAATTGATTTTACTAGTTTAAATATTATATATTGTAAAAATATTGAGTTGAGATTATAGATTTGTTTTAATTAGTAATTATTATTATTGTTTATTATTAATATGAATGAGATGTGTAATATAATTTAATATTAATCCAATATAATGAAAAGAGAATTGAAGATTTTAATATAAAAATGAATGAAAATCAAAACACTTCATAATATATTTCAATTTAACTTTTAGTTTATTAAAATGTGTGTGTTTGTCAATTAAATCTAGCTTGAATGATTGAGAGGAATCAGTATCATGTTAAATTACACATCTAATTTTTTTTAGAATTGTATTTACATTTTCTTTCTTTAAAAAAAATTATTTCCATATATCATGATTAAATTACTGATTCAATTATTTAATAGTTTAGATGAAAAATGAACAAGCAAAAATCCAGAGATATAAAACTCTTGTGTATATAAGAAAAAGTGTTCACTTTAAGTTTTATATATATAAAGTTAAATAAAAATTGAAAGTGTATTTAGATATTATCTTCTTGATTTAATCTATCATTTTTTAAAAGAAAACCCATATTCTTGAAAAAACAATAAATAATTTATATAAATAACCAAGTCTTCTAATAAAATGAATAATTTATGCTATTAATCAACTTTCCAATATCATTTTGTAAAACAAAAAGAAACTTTTATATATCTATTTAATAAAATAAAAAAATAATGAAATTATTAATCAACTTTCCAATAAATCATTTTGTAAAACAAAAAGAAACTTTTATCTATCTATTTAATAAAATAAAAAAATAATGAAATTAATAACTACTAGTAAATTAATATAAACTAGCATAGCCGCCAAAAGGTGTTGGTTGAGAACCCGTGCCCCCATCAGATTAGGGTTTAAGGTTAAATAAGGTTAAAAGATCATTAATTGTGTTCATTGTCAATAGATGTACACCTTTCTACGTAACCAGTAAATTTTTAAAAGACTGAAGATGGAATTTCACATTAAAGAAAAAAAGGTATATAATAAAGAAAAAAATGTAGAAAAAGGAAAAGGAAAAGGATCGAGGAAGGCAGAGTAAAAGGAAAAGGAGTGGGTTAATTGGGGAGCAATCTTATCTTTCAAGTTATTTTTAGGTCGGTCTTTCAAACGCAGTTTTAAACCAATCCAAAATTTTGATCAATTTTTTAAATATTTAGATTGGTTTAAAATAGGACAAAACCCCTGAAATAAAATTCTGAAAAATACTAAAGCTACCCCTGAAAATCTAGCTTCTGTTTGCTACCGAGTTAGGAAGGCCGGGCAAAAGAGGGGAACAGCTGTGCGTAGACGGTGTGCAACCGTACAAACACGTGGAGCGTTCCATTCTGTTTCCCTGGAACGAAGGGAATTTACTGAAAAGGGCAGCGTGTGAGGTACTCTGAAGTATCCAGAGAAATAAACAGTGGGTCCACGGTCCACCGCAAAGATGTCGGGAGTCGGGACTGTGGGTTGGTCGTAAAACCTCTCAAGTCAAATGCTGGATTTTTATATCAGTGTTCACATTTCAGTCCAAAGACCTGTACAGTGTACACATGTGGATGCCAAGATAAAGGTTCTGTGTTGGGAAACATTGACAACAACTCTTATGCTTGTTGGGTATGTCGAGTGATCAGAGCAAGCGCAATTAGCGGAGACCGTTGATATCTACTACAGTTGGAGAGCGGAGACCTATTTCTACTTCTCCATTCCAGTATTTGCGAAGTGTAGATGCGGGCAGCATGGGCAGTGAGATCTCTGAGTCCGGGTGGACAGCGTATTTGGATCAGTCTCTAGATAGCTGGAGACATGACAATGCAACCAGCCAGTTTGATACTGAGCAGCTACAGAACAAAAATTCTCAGTATACAGAGAATGCTGAAAGATACCCAACTTATGATTATCCGGCATCGAGCATTACAGGCAGCGAGGAGGAGGACTCTTCCATGGCTTCAGATGCTTCGTCTGGTCCCCAAAAACTGCCTCTACCTCTGCATGTGCAGGATATGGAGTTTGAGCACGACCGGCAGGCTGTTGGATCCAATTCCTTAGTTTCTAAAAGAAAACGTGGAGCTTATGATAACCATGAGGATTTAGAATGCATGGCATCTTGTTCATCCATGGATGTGAATTTCAAAAGGAATAATCTCAGAAAAGTGGATAAAAATGAGGATGACCATGAGCTTGCTCTATTGCTCCAAGACACGGCAAGCTCTGTTATCCACAGAACAGAGGTATGTCTTATGTTTTTCATAGATTTGTTTTATGAAAGTTCTTTGCATCCTGAAACATAGAAACAAAGTTGGTTTCCATTTCAACATATTCAGATATTATTCAAAGGCCGAAAGGCGCCACTAATTTCAGAGACATTAGACAGAACAGACAGATACCTTAGTATATGTTGAAAATAAATCCAAATGTATCTGTATATAAGATAAAAGGGTTTAAAAGAGTTCGACAAGATGCCAGGCACTTCCTTGGGATCAGAAGGATATACACTTCACCGGAATAATGTCAATAATGTATTTCCTCTGAAGTCATAGTAGTTGTTTTTGGGGGGAGCTTATAAACAGCTCCGGTTTGGCTTACTTAGCCCCCCCCACCCCCACAACACTGATATATACATATTTTAATGTAACAGAGTGGCCTTCTGGAAATTGAAGTGAATATAGAACAAAACCAGCAGCTAGAACAGGTCGAAAGCCTTGGTGATATTGAGGTAAAGAACCCGAAAACCTTGTAAAGTTCAAAGATGTATTTTTTCTCTCATCCTGTACCTGAGTGAGTTTTTTGGCTATGTGATTAGATAACTTCTGAAACTAACACTGAAAATGAGAGCTGAGATGGTGAAGGAATTTTTTGATCTGATAAATTACTGGGTATCGGTTTATTGCAACTAAATATAATAGCGTTTCCTTTGCATTCATGAGGTTATTAGACAAACAATGGAAACTAACGCTTATTCAATGCAAGATCGGTGCCTGAGAATTAATTTGGATTGGCAGGTACAGGAAGTTAATACGCGTTTCGAAGTCCTGCAATCCCTTTTACCTGATGGAACCAAGGTACGCGCATCCTCCATAGCTCCAGACACGAATTTTCAATACTGTTCCCGTGTTGCTGCTCATTAATTTGTGTTATGATTTATCTTATCTGGAAAGTTTGAATATTGTGGATTATGAATGCCCACTGCGTGTTTTGCTTCTCAGCAGTTTTGAACAGTGTGTTTTGATTTTTGTAATGGCTGTGAAGATTGGTAGAGGAAAGGCGTGGGGGCGCCACTGAATACAACTCCACGACACGAATTATTCAGGAGGTAATGCAGTTGAATACACTGTCGTAGTAGAAGTGAAGATTGATAAGATAATTTTATTGAAGTCTGGTTGCATTCGCTCTGTGTAAAATATTGTGGCAGCCACATTTCATTGTCGGTCCAAGATATTCTCTGCAAATGAAGTGAACTCCGGGATCTCTGTCCCAAATAATTGTGAAAGAGAGATTGACATGTACTCGAACTTATGGTAATGAACTTCAAGATTTCTTTCTGGCAAGGTACCAATGTTTTTATCTATTTTCGAAGTAAGCTTGTTTCTTTCCCAAGTATAGCAGAGGTTGAAATCCAGCTAACTCACACACCAGGAAGCATTGAGACGTTCAGGTTTGGGCCTACTGAAGTGTTGAAGAAGTTAGTGTGGCATGTGAACTTGTCAAACAACTTGGTTGAGATCTAACGTTCCATATGATGAATTGTTTGGATCAAAAAGGCTGCTGTATCTGACGGTTGTTTTGATAAAATAAAGATGAAGTTCAATATGATTGGTCTAGAGTATAATGACAACGTTGAGATAACGGTTTTATTGCATTTTAAATGGTGCGACTCAGAGAATTCAATGGTATCATCTAAATTTGCAATGGGAGTTGTTTATAAATTTTTCATCTGATTTTAGGTAAAATTGGTTGAAAAAACGTGTGTAAAAAAAAAAATTAAAAATACAAAATGTTTACATTAACATGATAATATATTATTTAACTTTTAATGATAATCAAATTTATTAATATTTATTTATAAAATATAAAAAATAAATTTACCCTTTAAGCTTTCTATGATGGGAGTCATTTTCAGTCTTCCAAATATCACACTTATAATCCAAAAGCACATAAAAACATTTATTCACAAATGGATTTAATTTAAAAAAAAAAAAAATTCATCATTTTGATATTCAATCATTTTATAATTTATTTATTACAGTTTTCATAAATTGCACCATAAAACATAGATAAAAAATTTAATAAAAATTATAAATTGTGATCTATATATAAATATATATAATGTTTTGATATTTAAAATTGTTGATCTAGTCTTTTATTAATAGTATCTTAAGATGTTAAAGTGCAAGTACATCACTATAGTTTAATGTATGTTTTAAAATTTTGTGATAATTAGGTTTTTAAATATTACAGAAGTTAAAAGATTATTATGTTAGTTATTATTAAAGTGTTTAAGTTAATTTGATTTAATTTGAATAATTAAGAGAAATTATCATTATTTTTCTTATATAGATTCAATTTCCATAAATAATATATTTAACTCTTAACAAATATATTATTTTAATAACCTTATAAAATATTTCAAAAATCTTTACATTATAAGTATAATTATATATTTAAATAAATAGAATTTTCTACAACTTCAAGTTAATAAAACATAATAATATCATTTTCCTTCTATTAAATAAAACTCTTATATTAAATAGCTAATAATAATATATAATTTCTATTAAATTTTTTAAATACAATTATTTAATATTTATATAATTAAGATTTTTAATATATATATATATATATATATATATATATATATATATATATATATATATATATATATATATATATATATTGACCTCTTTTCTTATGCAAAATGGTAAAACAAAAGCACTACTAATTCTCCTTAAATTATTTATATAGATATAATATGAATATAAACTTTGATAAAGTAATCTTGTAATTTTTAAAATAATTTTACAAAACTCTTGCCAGGCATATAAGTGGAAAGGTCATTCATTTTAAAAAAATTTACAAAACTCTTGCAATGCATATAAGTGGAAAGGTTACTCATTTTAAATATATAAGTTTAATATTTCTAACAAAATAAAAAAATCGTTGAGTTCTAACTTTGATTTTGTGCTCAACATTATCAAATTAACTGAGCACAATTCTTTTTAAGTTTAAAATTTCTTCTACCAATATTTTCAAAGTTTAAAATTTGATAAAATTACCATTCATGAATGAGATAGGATCTTAGTCCTCAAAATGAAAATAAGTTTTTTTTGTGTTTTTGTAAGTCAGAGTAGAACACTATATTACTGTAGAAAATATGATACAAAATGTAGATCATGGTCTGTCTAAAGGAAACCAGACTAGGGGACCCTTACTGTTGGTTTTTAATAACAATCCTAGAGGTAACTGGTCTGCCAAAATTGGAAACCAGACCAGACCTCCCTTTTTAAAGTATGAGAAGCATAGCCAAAAAAATGTAGAGCTAACTAACCGCTCAACTGATACTACCAAAGCCTGCCACAATTTATACTACACCCTACTACTTCCTGGGCATCACTGTCATTAAAGACAAAAGACATTACAGAGAGAATACTAAAATTCACTAGAGCACCTAGGAGTGGTCCTTCACCCCACCCTCTTGGCCTTTGTTGTCCTCCTTTGGGTAGACAGTTATGGTTCTTCTAATTTGGGCCAGTCCTCCTTGGCCATTCACAGGTGTTATGTCCATGTGGTGGATGTATCTTAGGTACAGATGGAATTGTCCAGCAAACCGCTCTTGTTTATTTTTCTGGTCCTTTCAACCTCCACTAACATCTTGACAATAGTTTCCATCTCGTTGATACGCCAATGAATTTCGTCCAACATAGTTTTAATCTCTCGGTGGTCTTCCTGGCGTGCCTCCTCCCGATCAGACTTTAATTTCCCTATTGACATTTTGGTAAACCATGTCGTCTCCATCGTTCTATGGTAGAGGGTCTTCCTGGGACAGGTAGCCCCCAGATCTGTTATCCATTCTACCTCCTGCGCAACCTCCCCCCACTATTTACCGCTATGCTCCTCCTTGATTTCTTCCTTCCACTTATTGATTGTTCCCTTCCCTTTCGGCGAGACCATCGTATGGAACATGTTCTGAGCCTTTCTCGCAACCTGCTCAATTCTAGTCAAGCACCTCGAGCTTTCTGGGATATCCTTCCCCTGGGGGCTTCTGTTTCTCTGGGTATGTTTCAAGCGCGCCATGTCTCTCTGCCTACCTGAATCTCTACTTTTCCCTTTCTCTCGGTGCCTCACTATGCGTCTCTCCTTAACTAGCCTGCTCTTGAAACTATAATTCTCACTACTATCTAACGCCTTCTGGTTGCGGCATTGTCTACAGCTCTTCTTCTTATAACGTTCCCTCTTCTAAGGGCCTATACCTCCTACTAATTTTAGCCTGAGGTGATGAGCACGACCTTCTTTAATGGCTGGTAAGGTCGGGAAGGCCATTGTGTTGCGATCTCTTCCCTGTTCCTTTCTTTTGTCCATGCTTGCACTGTATCCAGACACTCTTGGTCCCATACTTGTCCTGGAGGCCGATGATCCTCCCTTGGTAATCACCATCTCCACACCCCTTAACTTGTCATTAGTTTTTGGCAAGCTACTTGGCCTCTCTCCCTTAATATCACCTCTACACTTGTTATAGTTCAATACTTCCTTTCGTCTATCCACTTGCTTCATGTCGTGTTCCCACATGATAAATGGGGGTCAGGTGTTGTGACTATCATATGCCTCCTGGGTCCCACGCTGGGTCGAGAAGCCCCGCGTCATCCTCGATGTGACCCTCGTCTCTAAATCTACCACTATGATCTTGTTTCGCCAAGTGGATGCACTCTGATCTGAGTTTCCCCCTTGGGATTTTGGACCAAACCTCATCCAACTCATGTCCCTCCCTGTTTACCCCTTCGTTGGCTATCTTGTCCGCTACCGCATTCACTGCCCTGCAAATCCATCTAAACTCTATCGTGTTCAGGGTTCTCAGGTGTTCCCTAATTTTTTGAAGGGAATGCGCTAGACGCCAATGCCTTTGCACCTTTCCCACCTTGGTTCCATACTGGAGTTTCTTCGCAGTGTTGACAACCAGTGTCGAATCACCTTCCACGATGACATTCTCCATTCCCTCTCTGCATAGAATTTCCAGGCCAAGTTCCAGAGCTCCAAACTCTACCACATTATTTGTGGAATTGCCTATGCTCCCAACATACAGGCATAAGATGGTCCCTCCAATGTCTCTTATTACCCCACCAACTCCTACCACCCTCAGATTGCCTTTCGTCGACCCGTCAAAATTCAACTTAATGAATCTTATTAGAGGAGGAATCCAAGTATTGAATCCTGTCTAGATCTGTGGATCTCGGGCCACAGGTATGTTAAAGCTCCACTCTTTTAGATAGAACAATTCCAAAATAGATAAGTATTGGCATGTGTTTTGGTTTTTGGAGTTGTTAAGGTTAATGCTATGTATTGTCTCTCTTATTTGAGTTGTGATAATGTCCTTTATCCTTGAGGTTGGTTGGATTTCATTCTTGAATATTCGCATGTTCTGTTCTTTTCAAATCGTCCATATTACCATCTCCGACGTTAGACCCCAGCACAGGTTCACCGCCTCATTATCGCTATACTTCTCCTTCTAGTTTTTTATTGTGGCTCTGATATCCCCCCTTGCCCTATTTGATTGGCGGTAAATACAAGCCACCCAATCCCAGATATTAGTTGTATAGTTGCACTCGTCTAGGAGATTATCTGTCGATTCTTATTGAACCTCACACAGATGACACTGTGAGGATCCAATGAATCCTATTTTTATTAGGTTCTCCCAGGTCAGTATCTTCTTGTGTAGGATTAACCATTCGAACAATTTAATCTTTGGCCATTAAGGGACCTCCCAGATCCTCTCCTAGTGTGGTTCTGGGTTTTCTTGGTCTTGTCCTGCTATGTAGTGTCAAGCCTCTTTTAGATTGAATTCCCCTCCATTTTTCCTTCCCCGCCTTAATTGGTCCTCCTCTTCCAAGACCCCAATTTTCCTTTTACCCAATTCCTCCTCAATCTCATGCATCATCAGGTCTCCCTGAGCTCTATTTTGTGGGTTGATTTTGTCCCAAATTCTCCCTCTGGTGTTCTCCTCCCTTTGTTTCCAGTACTGATGTACTTTCATTTTCCCTTGCCGAATCATATCTTGCTCGATAACCTCTCTGTCCTGGTTTTCCATTCTGGGTTCCTGTTTCCAAGCATCCTCCCAGAATCTCGATGTTCTCCCATTCCTAATTTCCCAAAAGTTGTGGCTCTATATCCAATTTTTATTCCTCCATGCAAGATTCCAGATGGTTGACCCTTCCCTTGTGCCCATGAACCTGATCCTCTTTTGGGGGTTGGCCTCTAGGGCATATTTTGCTTTCCACAGTTTATCCCATGGCACTGAGCTTTCCTTTACCCATATCCACCACAATTTTTCCCCGTATGCCTCATTGGTGACCTGTTGGTCTTGTAATCTGAGGCCCCCTTTGTTCTTTGGTCTGCACACTTTGTCCCATGCCACCAAGGCCCATTTATTGTTATCCTTAACTCCTCTCTATAGGAATTCTCTCTGGATTTCTCTATTTTTTTGTAGGATGAATTTTGGAGCCGGAAACACCGACATAAGATACATCGGGATTGCTTGTAGGATCGCTTTAGTAAGGATTAATCGTCCTGCTAGGTTTAGAGTTCTGTAAGTCCAATTATTTACCCTCTCCTGCAGCTTATTGATGACTCCTTCCCATGTTATGTTTCTACACGCCATGTTCTTCAGGGGCACCTCCAAGTACTTTGTTGGGAGTGTTTTTCACTCAAACCCCAATATGTTGGCCAAGTTCCTTTGGATTGCAGGATTTGTGTTGAAGAAGTATATCATGGATTTAGAGTGGTTTATTTCAGCCCCCGAGGCCTCTCCAAACTCTTCTAAAAAAAATCGTATGCCTTTTCTTCCTTGACCATGGGGATTCCATGGAGCAAGGTATCGTCCACGTATTGTTGGTGTGTTGAGGTTGGGAAGTCTTCAAATGGTTTTAAACCTTTGATTTCTCCTTCGGCTGTTGTTGTCTTTATGCTGCTTCTTATCCCTTCCATCATTAAAATGAACAGGAAAGGGGATAGAGGATCCCCTTGTCTTATACCCCTATATGGGTAGAACGGCTTGGTTGGAGCTCCATTTACTAGAAGTGAGAAGCTCGTTGTAGAGACTAGGTTGATGACCCATTTAATCTAGTGTTGGTCAAAACCAAATGCTTCCATCATTTTCTCCATATAGTTCCATCTTATTTTGTCGTAATCCTTTTCCAATTCCAACTGGATTAACATCCCCTATTTCTTTTTACTTTTTTAGGGTATGTATTATTTCATGGGTTTGTATGATGTTGTCCAGAATCTGTCTCCCCTCCACGAAGCCCGCCTGTTCCTGTGAGATCAAAGTTGGGAGAAGAGGTTTCAATCTATTAGCTATTACTTTTGAGATTATCTTATACACAACATTGCACAAGGCTATCGGTTGATAGTGGTCCAGAGTTATGGCTTCATTTTATTTAGGGATCAGAGTGATCATCGTAGCGTTCAAGGACTTTAGGATTGAGGTTGAGGGTCTGGAGTTCTCCACTATACCATAAATATCATGCTTAACCACATCCCAGCAAGCTTTAAAAAATTCCACTGTGAAGCCATCTAGGCCTGGGGCCTTTCCATTTGGCAACTCCCGGATTACTTAGTCTACTTTTTCCTTTGCTATGGGTTTGCAAAGGTTGACATTGTGTTCCTTTTTTACCAACTTAGGGATGTGCCCTACTATCCTCTAGACTACTTCGATCCTGTCACGGTTGGGTTCTTTGGCTATCCCCTGGAAGTGTTTGACCAGAGTGTTTTCAATGTCCTGGTGGGACTCTCTATCTATCCCGTCCTGATCCTGGATATTCAAAATTGTGTTATGAGATCTTCTCGCTATAGTGGATCTGTGGAAGAACTTGGTATTTCTCTCCCCTTCCTTAAGCCATCGAATTCTGTATTTTTGTCTCCACGAGGTCTCTTCTTGCTTACATCTTGCTTCCCAATCTTGGAGTAGTTGGTTCTCCTCCTTTTTCCTCTCCTCGGTGTAGCCTTAGTGGATGTATTTCTCATGTAGCTCTTCCATTCTTACCTCTATCAGTTTTTTTTCCTGGTCTATGTTTCCAAAAACTACTTTATTCCACTTCTTGAGTTTTTTCTTTATGTACTTGAGTTTTTTTTAAAGTCTAAACATATTTGTCCCTTGTTCTAGGATATCCTCTTGCCACCAAGCTTTGATGTTCTCCTTGAAGGTTGGGTGGTTGATCCAGAATTTCTCGAATCTGAAAGGCATGTTCTTTGGTGTTGTCTGAAAATTTTCCTCCAATACCACCAGCCAGTGGTCTGATCACCCCCAGGGGAGGATGATGCCTTCCAGCGCTAAATCGTATAGAATGATGGATTCTGAGACTAGGAATCTGTCTAACCTTGTGGCCACATAGTGTTGTGAATGTATTTTGTTGTTCTAAGTAAATTGCCCATTGCTAGTCCCGATGTCCACTAGATTCATTTTTTCAATGAAGGTTGTGAATTCTTCTGCATCTCTGTCCAATCTCCGATTGCCCCCTTTTTTCTCAGCCAGAGTAGTTATAATGTTGAAGTCCCCAGCTAGAATCCAATGGATGTTACTATTCCGCTCCTTTAGATTTTCTAGGTCTAGGAGCATTCTTCTTTTATCCTCCAATATCTGGGGTCCATATACATTTGTACATAAGACCTCCTTTGTGTTCCTTATCACTTGTGTTTTTACAAATAATGTGTGCCTAGTGGCTTCAGCAGAGAGTAGATTCATCGATTGTGGGTTCCACATGGTGAGTATGCCTCCCGCCCTGTTTTGACTCTCTATAGTCATAAACTTGTACTTATTCCAGTACTTCTTACTTATTATTTCCATTACATCTATATTACATTTTGTCTCTTGAATGAAGCATATATCTGGTTGTTCCATCTTCAGTGTATTTTTAAGGATTCATTGTTTTCTAGGGTTTTTCAGGCCCCTTATGTTCCAAGTAATAACTTTCATTTAAACATGTGGGGGGGAGTTGGGAAAGAGCTTTTTGATCTTACATGAATTTATCATAAGCGCTCATAATTCATGTAGGGCTACGTTGTTTGATTTTCTCCCTTTCTTTCGTCTTGCCTACTTTGGTGAGTGTTGTGGCTGACCTTCTCCTGTTTTGATACCCAAGTTTCCTATTTCTCCATTCATGCGCTTGATTCCTCTAGTTTATTCTTCCTCTCTCAGAAGGAATAGGTATTGGATACGATCCAATTTCTCTGTTGATATATTGTCGACTCCTTTTTTTTTCCATTGTTCCAGTATATTCGGGAGGTTTGTCCCTTCCCTTTCCATGATATCTCTTAGGTCTGGGTCTTATGTTCCAACCTCGCTTAGTGTCATTTCTGAATCGTCATCGACCTCCTGCATTGGGGTATATGTGTCTCTGACGCCTTCGTCGATTGTGCTCTTGTTGTGCCCGTGATTTCCTTGAGATTTTCGACTCTCTGTGGTCTTATTTGCTTCATGTTAGTTTGTCTCCCTTTCCTTTTTCATTTTTTTTTCCTCCTCTTCCCCCTGTTTTGGATTTCCCCATCCTTCATCTCTATTCCTTGCTTCCAGCTTGCTCATTGTGGGGGGATTTCCTTGTCTCTTATTTCCTCTTCATTTGTAGTTTGTCCTAACAAGCCCATCCTCATCTTGTTGTTGTTTTGAGTTTTCCTATTCTGATTTTTTGTTTAATGGGCATTATCTTAGTAAGTGCCCATGTTCATGACACCTTCTACATCGAAACGAGATCTGCTCATAGTCTATGCTTTGGATCCATTCCTCATCCCTGAACTCCAGACTGATTGCCTCTGGGAGTGCCCCCGAGACATCCATATCTATACAAATTCTCGCATAGGATGTATACTTCCCTTTTAATGTTGCATCAAACATCTTGACATATTTCCCCAGCTTGTTCCCTATGGATTCAAAGGTGAACAGTAGCCAGTAATCCAGTGGGAGGGAGTAAAGCCTGAGCCAGACTGGGACGCTTTTAAAGGTCTCCTTTTCTGGGGAGAATTTTTCCTTCCAAGGTTGCATGTACAATCCCAGTGAGGCATGGAAATACGGTCCCCCTCAAAGATTTTATCTCTTTATTCTAATTTCATGAAGACTGCAGTAAAAAATCCTTTCGATCCCAGGTGAAGGTCTACTTCTCCACTCGGCTTCCATTGGTATTTTATCCAACTGTGCAGGGTCTTTTATGTAGGCCACAGACCCATAAACTTGAATATCAGGGCATGTGTCTTCATCTGATCCCTAAAAACTTGGGTCTGGGGATCTTCTAGAATAACCTTTGGGATTAACGTTGTCTTTGGTTTGCATGGGTTGTTCCCTCCTCCCCCACTAGGGTTTTTCATTTCTGGCATACTACTCCAGGCTTCCCTGGTCTCCTCCCCCACTCGTTTTTTTTTTCCCTGGTTTTCCTCTTTATGGTGCTCTAGCCCTGATCCCGAGGTTCATGTCAGAGGTTCCTTAAACCGTACGCTGCATGGATTTTTCCCTCTGTCCACCACCACCTTCTTGTAGGAGGGAGTCTCACTCCCTCCCCCTCTGGTCACCATTCTTCTCGCTACTAAGGCTATAACCCTAGAACCAGTCCGTGGAATCCTCTGTTTTGTCACTAACAACTACCCAAAATGTAAATATCTTTTAATAACATTTATTTTTAATTTAAAAAAATGAACTTTTAAAATAAAGAAATAAGTAAAAAAATTAATTTATATTAAATTCTATCTTCATAATTTAAAGAGAATATATACTTTATTAATAAATTGAGTTAATATTATATGAGGATGCTCTAAATATTAACAATACATTTAGGTTGAAATCCAGCTAACTCACACACTAGTAAGCATTGAGACGTACGACTTTGGGTGTGTTGAAGTATTGAAGAAGTTAGTGTTGTATGTAAACTTGTCAAACAACTTGGTTGAGATCTAACTCACACACTAGTAAGCATTGAGACGTACAACTTTGGGTGTGTTGAAGTATTAAAGAAGTTAGTGTTGTATGTAAACTTGTCAAACAACTTGGTTGAGATCTAACGTTCCATGTGATGAATTGTTTTGATAAAAAGGCTGATGTATATTAATGTTGTTTTTATGAAATGTTGTTTTCATGAAATAAAGATGAGGTTCAATTTTATTGGTCTTCAGTATCATGATGATTCAATGTGTAATGGTGATAACCATGTGATGAAAAATGTAATAATATTTTATGGAATTTGATGATATAAATTTACATGAATTATTATTTTTTGTTTTTTCAAAATCTATTTCTAATGTAGAAATGGATTCTACATGGTAAAAAATCTCTGAGCACTCAAATTATACAAAAATAATCATTTAAATCTATGAATCTAATAATCTCTCAAACAATTGTTCATCAATTTAATATTTATTATATCATCTTAATATTTTAAAGTGCAAGTACATTATTGTAATATAAATAGTTTTATGTATGTTTTAAAAATATGATAATTAAATTTTAAAAATTATAAAAGTTAAAAAATTATTATATTATTTATTATTAAAGTGTTTAAGTTAATTTAGTTTAATTTAAATGGTTGAGAGAAATTATTATTATATTTCTCATTTTAATTCAATATTAATAAACTATGTATTAATTTTTTAACCAATTGTTTTAATGACTTTTTAAAAAAAATAAAAAATCTTTAGTGTAAGTATAATTACATCTTTAAATAAACACTACTAATATCTCTTTAAAATTTTCTATAAACTCAAATAAACAAAACACAATAATGTTACTTTCCCGATTTAATAAAACTCTTACACCAAATAACAAATAACAAATAATAATATATAATTTCTATTAAAATTTTAAATACAATTATTTAATCCTTGTATTAAATAGGAATTTTATCTAATTATGTTTTATACATATAAATAAGAAAAGGAAGATAGGTTTTTATTTTGGGAAGTATTTTGTCGATCCAAGTGAGTAGGATAAGTCTCGATCAGGAATCGTGATGTAAAAAAAAATATTATAATATATCTTTTTACAAATTTTCTATGGAAAAAAAAAAAAAAAATACATATATATAAGAAAAGGAATAAACTACAAAACATACATAGATTACTTCTCTATTTTGAAATGGTCAGATATTTCCATTGAGAAGCCTTTTCATTTTTTATACAAACTTATAAAACAAAATTAATACTCATTCTCATTACTATTTATATACATATAATATAATATAATATAAACTTTGATAAAGCATTATGGTGCTCCCTTAAACAATTTTACAATACTCTTTAAGAAGGCATATAAGTGGAAAGATATTCCATCTCAACATCATTCTCATTACTATTTATATACATACAATATAATATAAACTTTCATAAAGCATTATGATGCTCCCTTAAACAATTTTGCAATACTCTTTAAGAAGGCGTATTAGTGGAAAGATCATCCATCTCAAAATTGTTGAGTTTTAACCTTAATTTTATGATTAATATTAAAAAAAAAAATTGAAAAAATCATCTATCTCAAAATTGTTGAGTTCTAACCTTAATTTTATGTTTAATATTTTTTTTTAAAAAGCATATAAATAAAAAGATCATCCATCTCAAAATTGTTAAGTTTTAACCTTAATTTTGTTTTTAATATTGAAAAAAAAATAGTCAAATTTCCCTATCAGAATTCTTCAACCAATATTTTCAATGTTTAAAATTTGAAAAAAAATCCCATCCAGCAATGGGATAAGGTCTTCGTCTTCAAAATGCTAATGACTTGTGATGATATTTATTTTTAATTTAAAAATTGAACTTTAAAGTAGGAAAATGAGTTTAAAAATATTAATATTAAGTTTTATTTTCATAATTTGGAAAGAATATATTTTATTGATAAATAAAATAAATTGAGTTAATATTATATGAAGATGTTTTAAATATTAATAATGTATTTTATCAAAAATATTTTTAAATAATTTAAATGTTAACTTTAAATAGAAAAAGTTTTATGGGAAATATAGTTTGGTGCAATTTTTCTTTCATAACATATTAGTTGTAATGGAAATATGGGAAAATATCAATCTATTGACTAGGAACAATTATTAGAAGTACATGCACAATTTATTAGAGTATCCTTTAAAAAGATGAAACTTAGGAAATATATGAAATATATAATTTTTATTTATGGGAAATTGGTATAACCTAGAAAACTTTGTGTTCTTCTAACATAGGTATGTTACTTTTCTTTTAATATATAATTTGTGTTTATGGAAAATTGATATAACCTAGAAAAAATTGTGTTTTTCTAACATAGGTATGTTACTTTTCCTTTAAAATATAATGCATATGTTCATGTTAAGATGTCAATTCTTGAAACAAAATTGTACACTTGAAATTTGTAAGCTTGTAGATAACAATCAATTCTTATGGGTTACTATTTTTCCATATTTTTTAATATTAATTTTATATTATTTAAAATTAATAAAGTCAATGAAGTCCTAGAATTAGGAGGTCAAGTTTTAAGATTATGTTTGAGGGTCTTAACACAATCAAACAATTTTTTTTTTATTTTTTGTAAGTGTGTAAGTCTCTATCTATACTTGTGCACCATTTAATTTGTTTCCCACATGGACCACACAATAAAATTTTAGGCTAAAAATAAAATTAAAAAATCTTTATATTTTAGAATTACAATATACTTAACAATGGAAATCGATAAAATAATAGAAAACAAAATATATATATATATATATAGAGAGAGAGAGAGAGAGAGAGAGAGAGAGAGAGAGAGAGAGAGAGAGAGAGACCATACAAATCTCTACAAGTATGTGTAGTTTCATCAACAATGAATATGTGGATCACATATTGATAAGAGCACGGAGTTTGAAAAATGGATGTGTTTTTGTTTATGAATCCTACCAAGTATGTCAATGAATCTAAAATCAAAGCATCCAACATAAATTCATAGTTGTGCAAAAAGTCCCTCTCCTTTAGCATTGAGACATATTTTATTGCTTTTGTTTCAAAAGGAAATCTGTAGCATTAGGACTTATTTTTCTCTCTCGAGCATAGTCAAGGCCCCTAGGCCTATCCGCTTTATGCAAAACTACCTAATGGATCCTACAATACCAACTAGCTAATGGATAACTTTAATTTCCATATGTAATGCCCTTTTTTTCCTTTTTTACTATGGTCTAGGCCCCTAGACCCATCACTAATGCCCAAAACCAATTAATGGCAACCATATACCTCTTAGAGGGAAAAAATCCCACAGAAAGTTCTGATGTGGTGTTTCAATGCATCTTTCATCGTGATTGAGCTTGAGAAGCTTTGTTAAATTCCCAAGGCCCTTCTTATACTTCCATTACTATTGTCAAGATCAAAAGACCCATAAGTGTTACTGAAAACATTAGGATGTCCCCTTGTAAACCACTCATAGTCAAAAGATGCCCAAGAGATGCAATGTTTTTTTGGATTTTAGGTGTTTCTCATGGAGATTGATATGAAGAAGCGCCATTTAGGGAACAAGGCCATTTTTGTTGTCTTGTGACCTTGGTTATACCTCTAGACCCATTCCTTGTGAAAAAACTAACCTAATCATGGTGCCCATAGCACCCTTGGAGGCAATTGCTAACCAGCAAAGGTGGGATGTGGTGGTTGGAGAACTCATCTATGAAACTTGAGCCTACAAAGAAAGGTTTAAGGCTAGAGAATCTCATCCCCCCGACTATGGTCATGGACCTGAGACCCACCCATAATGTGAAAGACCTCATAATGTCACCCATATTCAAATCTTATGTGGAAGACTCCCCAGAGAGGGATTGTGTCATTGTTTCTAAGTGTTATTCATGGTTATTGAACTCAATAAGGTTCAATTGGGGATTAAGTTCATTACTTCCCCCCTAACCATGTTTTTTCCTTAACATGCATTTCCACTACACAAAACCTACTCATGGTGCATGTATCCCACTCAAAGGCCAAAGGCCCCCTACAAAGTTCCTATATGTTGGTTTGAGTACTTATTCAAGGCTCTTAATATCGAGAATATTCAATAAGATCCTAAGACGATTATTTTTAGTCTTTGATGATTGTTAAGGCCTCGTAAACCATCAATGCTCTCATGTGGTGTTCTAAGGATGTGTTCATGGTGCTTGAGCCTAAGAAGTTATGTTTAAGGTCTAAGGTTGTTGTTTCCCTCCTCTAACCAATGCTAAGAGCCAAAGGATGTTGTTTCCCTACCACGACTATGGTTAAGGCCATGATACCCAACCACATTGTGTGAAACATATTAAAGGAACCCATGTCCAACTCCTAGGGAACAGACCTTTTAATTAGGCATTGTGTTGCTATGTCTAGGTTTTGTTCATGGTGCTTGAGCTCGAAAAGGTTCGATTAGGGATTAAGGCCCTTATTTACACCCATTTACCATATTTAGGTGTCCAAACCCATTTATAGTTCACAAAACCTACTCATCGAAAGTGTATCCCACTTGAAGACCTGCAAAGAACCCTTACAAAGGACTCATTCAAGGCTCTTGGTCTTGAGAAGATACAACAACATCCGAAGGAACTTGTTTTTATTCTTTGACCATGTTCAAGTCCCTATGACCCATCCTTGGTGCACAAAAGATACTAATGGCATACATATTCAACTTTGATGCCAAAGACCCCATAGAGACCCTGAAAGTGTTGTTCATGGTAGTTGAGCCTGAGAAATGGAATTTAGGGACTAAGGCCCAAGTGTTTTCCTCCCCTAACCATAGTTCTTGAGCTCTAGAAGGTTCATTTAGGTATTAAGCCTCGTGTTTCCTCCTATATCCATGTTTAGACCTCAAAGCCCATTTCTAATGCATAAAACCTACTCAAGGCGCTAATATCCCACTTAGATGGTAAAGAACCCAAACCATGGCCTTGAGAATGATTCATAGTGTGGGACTAATACATATTCTCATTCAAGGCATGTGTTGTGGGTTAATCATGGTGCCTTTATCCCTCTATTATGCTAAATATACCATACAAGGATCTTGTGTGGTTATTGGAGGACACATTTAACATTATATCCTTAGAAGTGTTATGGGTAGTAGTATTATTCATGGTGATTGAACTTGACAAGTGTAATTTATGGCACAAGAACCATTACTCTCTTCTTGTGACCTTGGTTATACCTATAGACACATTCTTAGTGCACAACTAATCTATTTCTTCATGCACAACTAATCTAGTGATGGTACCCATGGCACCTTTGGAGGCAATTGATAAACAATAGAGGTCAAATGTGGAGGTTCAAGGACTCATCCATTATGCTTGAGCCTAGGAGTAAAGGTTTAGGGATAGAAGCTATTGTTTCACTTCTCAAATTATGATCATGGACCCAATAACCATCCATGATGCCAAGACCTCACACTGGCACCCATATTCAACTTGGATGTTAAGGACTCCCTAGAGAGGGATTGTGTCATGGTTTCTATGTATTTTTAATCATGCTCAATATCAAGAAGGTTCAACAAGGCTTAAGGCCATTATTTCCCCCTTGAACATTGTTATGCTTCAACACACATTTCAATCACACAAAACCTACTCATGGTACATGTACGCCACTCAAAGGAAAAAGACCACCTACAAAGTTCTTTCATGTTGGTTCGAGTACTTGTTCAAGGATATCGATCTTAAGAAACTTCAACATTATACCAAGATAGTTGCCTTTAGTCTTTGATGATGGTCAATTCCCCATAAACCATCCATGATTATATGTTGTGGTCTAAGGATGTGTTCATGGCACTCGATCCTGAGAAGTTATGTTGATGGAACAAGGTTGGTGTTTCCCTTCCTCAACCAATGTCAAGGGCTTGAGGATGTTGTTTCTCTACTGTGAGTATAGTCAAGGACTCAAGACCCATCCACGATATTTGAAACATATTAATGGAACCCATATCCAACTCCTAGGGAAAATACCCCCTAATTACCTTACACTTTGAGTACTAGACATCGGAGAACCTTGGTAGTTTATTGAAAGACTAAGTAATGTTTTAAGGCTCAATTTTTTACCCATTGTAAAAAGAATGCATGTTCATTATTAACATGTGTGTGCTAATAATTCATTCATTTTTTTGCATATATACAAGAGAAAAAATGTAAATCCCAACCTTGTTGTCTTTGAAAAGCTAGGCCTTGTCTACACAAACACAAACATTTCCTCTAAAATATTGTTGTTGCAAAAAAAATTTGTTTAGTGTGATTGGGAAGACAAATTCTATAAAATTATTTTTGTATTCAATCCTAGTGAAGATGGTCAACATAAGCATTCAAGAAATAAATTATGATAGGAAGGATCATACCCCTTAAAAATTTACTGAAATGAAATAAAAGTCAAGTTGGGTATGGAAAAACATAGGCATCCATCGATCACGCCCTCAATTCCTTACACAATGAATGTTGCAGTGATCTCTACTTCATCACCACAAGTGAAGTGTATGCATCCAATGGATTTCATTCTAATTCTAAAATCAAGTTGACCTATGACCAATGTTCCATCAACAAACAATGATTAAGTTGAAGAATACATGGAAAATTTTTACAATGCTAAGTATACATAGGGAGAAATTAGACAGTTGAATTTTGTACAACCTTCTAGTGAAGAGATCCTTCGGTAAAATTTGATTTTGAACAATTATATTTTCATCACATCTACCACCAACATATCTAGTGTTCCAATATTGACCATCAAGTGAATGAAGTGCTACAATCTCCTATTGAATTTCCACAATATCATGGTGATTGGTTCCAGACTTCAAGTCCACCTTCCTTAACTCATTTATCTAGTGTGTTATGAAGAACGCCTAGATGTTTTTGTGTGGATGAAAGTGCTCCACTGATACTTCAAGGAAATTTACCTAAAAAAAATATTGATTGGATGTGCAACAAAATTATTAAAGACTATTTTGAATCGAAAAATGATGCATCTAAAGTCAATTATTTGTGGCTTTGTTACAAGCACACACTTTATATATTATTAGGAAAATATTAGGCACAAGATCAGTTAAAAGTTTAGAGACCAGTAATCATGTTGTTATAAATATCCAAGTAGATTTTAATATAATTGGAAATAATACTCGTTCAAAAAACTATAATGCATTATGTATTGTCAGAATTGATTGTAAACAAGACCAAAAGGAAATGTCACTTTCTCACACACACATCTAACATTTTTAAAGGAAGTGTGAAAACCCTCTGAAGGTACTATATTAGAAGAAAAATCCTCAAAAACCCAGGTCCAACAAATTATTGGGCATTCATTGGTAGGTTCCCTTGTTCCAATGTGAAGTTAATCGAACTTGTTAAGGGACTAGTCTAGGATTTTTGGCATGAATATACTAGGCCTTCATCCATTCAAAAGGATGTTTTAAAGTTGATAATATGTTCTAGTGAACATGAACCCCACATTAAGAACTTTCTAGACATGACAGGGACAAACTTCTATGAGAGATTCAAGAATGAGCATAAGGAGTTGAACCTAGGTCAAAGATCTTTTGAGAAATGAAAACCTTGGTATGTTAGAAAATGCATAAAGAATAACATATGTTGTTGTAGATACCACATAGAATTTAGTTATTATTATGACACATATATATGCATTCATCATGCTTTTCATACTAACCATGTGCAACAATGATCAACCATACTACTACCAATTTCATTAAGAGACTTCTTTCATAGCATCGTGTCTCCAATGCCCATTGGAAAAAAATATTATGAAAAATATTGTTTATAAAGGACATGTCCTAGGTGAAATGGATTTGCATTATTAATCTAGTGCATTCATGAAATTGAGGACCACAAATTTGGGAGGATGGTGGTTGAAATGCAAAGATTCAAATATGTTACTTATGAACTAGACAATGGAAAATAAAGCAAAAAGATAACATTGGTGATGTCCACACCAGTGTTGTGTACTGAAAGGGAATACATTATTTCAAATTTCACTTACAAATCTTACATATAGTTTTAAAAGGAACCATTGTAGTTATGCCCTGATTTTTATGTCACTAGGTATGAGTATGTGATTTCATCATGGAATTTTTGGAAAAAACCCAACATTATGTTCAACATCTCCAAGTGGAACAATGGTAGGATGAACAATTTAGAATATGTAGGGATACCTCTCCTCTCAATATTATAATTTCATTTGTGTATTTTTCCAAGAACTACACCATCAAACCCTAAAATGAGATCTAGATCCTATATTATCATTCATATCAGGTCAACATAATGTTACATATCACACATAGGTTGTTGGGTATAAGTTATATTATTTGCACATCTAGATTTAGTGTATTAATTGCATCGGGAACGCAAAGGGGCTAGAGGGGGGACTGTGAGGCCCCCCCTACCTGAGGGGTGTGGAGGTACGGGGGCAGCGCCCCCGAAAAAAAATTGGTTATTTTGCATCTGCTTTTGGGCAGTTTTTCAACACATAATTGTTTCCGAGGGTTTTCTAATTTTCGTTAAGGAATTAGGGTTGTTGAATAATCTAGGTCAATGGATTATGGGTTTCGATGTCGTGGGATCCTATATGTATATTGTATTGTAAACAATGAAGATGATGAATAAATAAGATTAGAGGTGTGGCTCCAAACAGGTTGTTGGTTTTCCCAGTTTGGGTTTCCAGGGTAAAATGCGATGTGTAATGTGTGTGTGTGTGCGCCATTGTATCTTTTTTGTTTTTATTAAGAATCTATTTGCAGTAATTTATTGTACAAGGTTAAAATATACATTTGGTATCAGAGTTTTTATTGGCTTCAAGGGGACGCCTTTGTGGCTAATGGTTTGGCTTGGGTCTTTGATAAGCCTTGTTATAGTGAGAGATCTGTGGTATTGATTCTTCATGTGAAAAGAAATGGCGAGCAGTTCGAAAATAAAGATCTAGAAATTTAATAGGAAAAGTTTTGAGCTATGGAAGTTCAAGATGGAAGATCTATTGGTAGACAAATATCAGTGGATTGTGGTGGATCTGTGTACTGCACCTACAGGAACGTCAATAGAATACTGTAAAAATCTGGATCGAAAGGAGAAGAGCACAATCTGGTTGTGTCTCTCAGATTCAGTATTACCGAATGTGTCAAGGGAAGCTACAACCAAGGAATTATGGGAATATTTGGGGACTTTGTATCAATCTAAGTCCATGGTAAACAAATTTTTCCTATGGAAGAAGTTGTATAACCTGAGGATGAAATATGGAGACTTGGTGACAAAGCATATGAACGCCTTCAATATTGTGGTAAAGTCAGTTATTTTCTATTGATATTAAAATTTCAGATGAAGACAAGTGTATTAGTTTATTATGCTCTTTACCAGACTCGTGGGATAGTCTGGTTTTGGCCATAGGAAGTAATTCAACTACTTTAACTTTAGATTATGTGGTCTCATCCTTATTGTAAAAGGAGATGAGGTGGAAAAATATGGAAATTCATAGCACAGATGCATTATTTGCAAGAGCATGCTCCCAGGAAAGAAATATATCTAAGTCCTCAAGTGGGAGATCTAAATATAAGGGTAGATGTAAATATCCTAGAAATATTGTAAAGGTATGCTGGAGATGTGGAAAAGAAGGGAACTACAAGAACAAATGTAGATCTAAAGGTGTTGAGAGAGGGAAGGGATCTGAAGATGCTCCTTCTATAGAAGAAAAAACCTCCTTGGAAGAAGGAGGGGATTTGTACTTGGATTCATCAATCACAGATGCAGATCATGATGCATGGATGGTTGAGTTGGACTCATCCTTTCATATGACTCCCCACAGGGAGTGGTTCTGTGAATATGAAAGGTATGATGGAGGTGATGTTTTCTTAGGTGATGACTCGATAGAAAAAATTATAGGATGAGGAAAAGTCAAGTTGAAGCTCATGGATGGAAGGATTATAGCATTTCCTGGTGTTTTTCACATCCCAGGATTGGCCAAAAAAATTATTTATGTAAGAAAAATGGATGATGCAGGGGTAAAAAAAGTGTTTGAGAAAGATACTTGCAGGATGGTTCGAGGAGAAATGGTGTTGTTGAAGGGAGTTTGGATTGGAACTTTGTATAAGATGCAAGGAAGCATTATTAGTGATGGGTGTAATAGTTCCAGTGTTCCTGAGATTATATTTGAAGAACAAAATACACCTACAATCTTTGGAGAAAAGGCTATGTTGTGGCATCAAATACTGGGGCATATCAAAGAGAAGGGATTTTGAATACAACATGGTAAAGGTATGGTTGAATGTATGTCTAATTTCTCTCTATATTTTGATTTATGTGAACAATATGTATATGGGAAGTAGAATCGGGTAAGATTCCCCTCTGGTGCAATGAGGGTAAAGGGAATTTTACAGTTGATGCATAGTGATGTGTTTGGACGTGTATCAGTTCCATCACTCAGAAAATTTGTGTACTATGTCTCATTTATAGATGAATTCTCGAGGAATAGTTGGATATATTTCATCAGGAAGAAATATGAAGTCTTTGATAGGTTTAAAGAGTTTAACGCTCTTGTGGAAAATCAAACAGAGAAAAGAATGAAGGTGGTGAGGATGGATATTGGTGGAGAGTTATGCAGAAATGAATTCGAAGAATTATGTAAGAAGTGTGGTATAGAAAGGTAGAATACTACTCCATATACACCTCATTGGAATGGAATTTCACAAAGGATGAACAGAACATTGATGGAAAAAAAAATTACATGTTCAGTGGTGTCGGGTTAGGACAGGGATTCTGGGAAAAGGTAGTGGGTATTGCATGTTACCTAGTCAATCGATCACTCTTATCAGCATTGGATGACAATAATACACACAAGGTATGGACTGGTAAGAAACCCTCTCTCACACATGTCAGGGTATTTGGTTGTGATGCCCATGTTCATGTTCCAAAGGAAAACAGGAGAAAGCTAGAGAAAAGGCTGAAAAGTGTATCTTTATTGGGTATGAAGATGGTTTGAAAGGGTATAAAATTTGGAACCCATAAACTAAAAAGGTAGTGTATAGCCAAGATGTGGTATTTAGAGAAATCAAATATGTTTTCAAATAGGAAGTCCTACCAAGGAAAGAAGAACCATAGAAAATAGAGTTTGAGGTGAAGGATGATGAATCAAACTCTACATAAGAATAAGAATCAGAATAAGCAGATCCTTATACTCCAGTATTGAGGAGATTGAGTTGGGAAAGAAGGCAACCAGAAATTTAAACTCCACATAATTTCCATTCAAATTTTTCTTTGTCAATTATTGTTGATGATCCTACAATTTTTAGGGAGGTAGTGGATTCAGAGGATGGAAAACTCTGGAAAAATGCCATGGTTGAAGAAATGATAGCCTTGGATAAGAATGAGGTATGGGATCTAGTGGAGTTGTCCACTGGAAGAAATCCCATTGGAAACAAATGGGTGTTTAAGAAGAAGCTAAATGAAAAAGGAAAAGTGGAGAAATACAAAGCTCAGTTAGTAGCAAAAGCTTATTCCCAAGTTGAGGGAATTGACTTTGGTGAGATTATTTCTCATGTTTCCAAGTTAAATTCAATTAGATTTATTTTATTTGTTGTTGTTGCATTTGATTTTGAAGTAGAACAAATGGATATGAAGGCATCATTCCTACATGGGGATCTGGAAGAAGAAATCTACATGAAGCAGCCAGAAGGATTTGTTGTGAAGGGAAAGAAGGAGTTGTTATGTAAGATGAAAAAGTCTATGTATGGGTTAAAGAAATCACCGAGGATGTGATATCAAAAATTTGATACTTATATGTTGGGACTTGTATTCACAAGGAGAAAAGTGGATCATTGTGTGTATTTCAAATTAATAGATGATCATCTCATTTATTTGGTCTTGTATGTGGATGATGTGTTGTTGATAGGAAACAACAAGAAGATTATATAGGATGTGAAAACACAGTTTCCCTCTAAATTTGACATGAAGGATCTTGGTGCTGCAAATTTCATTTTAGGCATGGAAATTAAAAGAGATTGGGAAAACATAAAACTCTGGTTAAATAAGAGGAAATACGTCGAGACATTACTACAAAGGTTTAATATGCAGAAATGTAAGTCAGTCAAGGCTCTTATTCCTATATGTGTAAATTTATCTGTATATCTGTGTGCCAAGACACAAGAAGAGGAAGAGGACATGTCATGTATGTCATATGCCAGTGTGGTTGGTAGTTTGATGTATGCAATAGTCTGTACTAGACCGTACATTGCGCATGAAGTGGGAGTTTTGAGTAGGTATATGTCAAAACCAAGGAAGGAGCATTGGACAATAGTAAAGAGGGTTTTCATGTATTTGTGTGGAACTACTAGTTATGGATTTTTCTACCAAGGAAGACTAGTATTGGACATAATGTTGGACATACATGGATTTGTGGATGCATAATGGGTTGCAGATATAGATCGTAGAAGATATACAAGCGGGTATGTGTTTAACCTATTTGGAGGAGCAATCAGTTGGATGAGAAAAATACAATCTGTAGTGGCACTCTCTACTATATAAGTTGAATACATGAAAGCCACTCGTGCAAGCAAGGAAGCAGTATGGTTACAGAGACTATATACAGGTATTGGGTTGGTACAGCAAGCTATAAGGATAGATTGTGATAGTCAGAGTGCAATATTCCTAGCAAAGAACTCGCCATATCATTTAAAGACAAAGCATATTGATGTTCAGTATCACTTTGTGAGAGACATGGTTGAAGACAAGAAGGTGTTGTTGTTGAAGGTGGACAGTTTGGAGAATGTTGTAGATTCATTAACAAAATTTGTGAGCACTGAGAAGTTCTCTTGGTGCAGAGGATCTATGGGAATTGTTTCCCTAGATTGTTGACTATGGAGCCTTGTAACCCCTTGTATGCAAAGAAATCAATAAGTGGGAGAATGTTGGGTATGTGTTATATTATTTTCATAGCTAGATGTAGTGTTTGCATTGCGCTAGGTGCATAGGGGGGTTAGAGGGGGACCGTTAGGCCCCTCCTATATGGGGGATCACAAGGGGGGAGATCTCCCCTATTAGGGGGGTTTGCAGGGGGGTGAGAACTCCCCTGCATGGGGGTTCGGGGGAAGTGCCCCTGAAAAAAGAAAAGGTGTTTTTGGCGTCCGGTTTTGGGCGATTTTTTCGCACATAGATTTTGTCGATGGTTTTCTGATTTTGGTTAAGGAATTAATGTTGACTAATATGGATCAATGGATTAGGGGTTTGGATGTGATGGGATCCTATATGTCTATTGTATTGTAAACAATGAAGATGATGAATAAAGAATATTAGAGGTGTTTCTCTAAACAAGTTGTTGGTTTTCCCGATTTGGGTTTCCAAGGTAAAAAAAATTGTGTAATCTATGTGTGTGTGTGTGTGTGTGTGTCATTTTATATTTTCCTTTTTTATTAAGAATATGTTTGCATTAATTTGTTGTACAAGGTTAAAATTTACATAGGCATGGGTTGAGATAGTAGTAAAAGATGGAGGATAATATTGAAGGAGTCTAACTTCTACATAAGTGATGATAGGTGTCATGATGTACATTATGTACAACATTGCTTTCAAATGTGATATGATCACTTAAAGGAGAGAGATACGCCAATGTATTGACATTGGATTTGTTCATATGTTTGTGCATGCCAGTTCAAAAATGCTCATGTATTTCGATGCTTGAGTAAATTGTTCCACAAAAAATACAATGTGCTACATATTTGGAACTATTTTGAGACTGGACATGGGAGAGCTAAGAACAATGAAGTTGGTGCATGTGTCAAATATACACTACGTAGGGATAAGATGAATTTTATGACAAGTTTCCCTATTCAAGATGAAAAATCTATATTCTAATGAAGGGAAAATTTTAAGGATGGAAAATTATATTAAAGTATAGAAACTTTGGTTGTTATATCACAAATCGCCACATTGCAATGCATTTGTGACATGGTCTAACCCTTTCCCTGTCTTGCAATATTAAATACCATCTTTCCTCATCAAAGTCACTTAAAAAACATATATTGTAGTTCCATCAGTAGTTCATATGTGTACAACTCACAGATGTCTGCAGGTTGCTAGTTGAAAACTCATGGATTCCCTCAAAAAAGTCAAAAAATAAAATAATTGTGTATTCTTAGACGGGTTTTTTTAAGTTTTGAGTTATTATTAGTTTTCTTTTCAATTTACTAGATAACAATAGCATAGGTAGTATCATTGAGAGAAAAAAAATCACAAGATACACAGCATTTATCATGGGAAACCCTCATGGGGGAGAAAACCCAGCAAAAATTCCTTAGTATAGACAGCCAATACAATAAACCAAAACACTAGAAAATATCCAACACTGAGAAATGTGCCTCTCTCTTCCTTCTTCTCCCAACTGTAGCTACCAAACTTGCGCACTTGATGAGTGAATGTGTGAGTGAGATAATGAGGTGTTG
>ML777885.1:1086986-1105112 GCA_009831015.1 Picea engelmannii
AGAATATTCAATAAGATCCTAAGACGATTATTTTTAGTCTTTGATGATTGTTAAGGCCTCGTAAACCATCAATGCTCTCATGTGGTGTTCTAAGGATGTGTTCATGGTGCTTGAGCCTAAGAAGTTATGTTTAAGGTCTAAGGTTGTTGTTTCCCTCCTCTAACCAATGCTAAGAGCCAAAGGATGTTGTTTCCCTACCACGACTATGGTTAAGGCCATGATACCCAACCACATTGTGTGAAACATATTAAAGGAACCCATGTCCAACTCCTAGGGAACAGACCTTTTAATTAGGCATTGTGTTGCTATGTCTAGGTTTTGTTCATGGTGCTTGAGCTCGAAAAGGTTCGATTAGGGATTAAGGCCCTTATTTACACCCATTTACCATATTTAGGTGTCCAAACCCATTTATAGTTCACAAAACCTACTCATCGAAAGTGTATCCCACTTGAAGACCTGCAAAGAACCCTTACAAAGGACTCATTCAAGGCTCTTGGTCTTGAGAAGATACAACAACATCCGAAGGAACTTGTTTTTATTCTTTGACCATGTTCAAGTCCCTATGACCCATCCTTGGTGCACAAAAGATACTAATGGCATACATATTCAACTTTGATGCCAAAGACCCCATAGAGACCCTGAAAGTGTTGTTCATGGTAGTTGAGCCTGAGAAATGGAATTTAGGGACTAAGGCCCAAGTGTTTTCCTCCCCTAACCATAGTTCTTGAGCTCTAGAAGGTTCATTTAGGTATTAAGCCTCGTGTTTCCTCCTATATCCATGTTTAGACCTCAAAGCCCATTTCTAATGCATAAAACCTACTCAAGGCGCTAATATCCCACTTAGATGGTAAAGAACCCAAACCATGGCCTTGAGAATGATTCATAGTGTGGGACTAATACATATTCTCATTCAAGGCATGTGTTGTGGGTTAATCATGGTGCCTTTATCCCTCTATTATGCTAAATATACCATACAAGGATCTTGTGTGGTTATTGGAGGACACATTTAACATTATATCCTTAGAAGTGTTATGGGTAGTAGTATTATTCATGGTGATTGAACTTGACAAGTGTAATTTATGGCACAAGAACCATTACTCTCTTCTTGTGACCTTGGTTATACCTATAGACACATTCTTAGTGCACAACTAATCTATTTCTTCATGCACAACTAATCTAGTGATGGTACCCATGGCACCTTTGGAGGCAATTGATAAACAATAGAGGTCAAATGTGGAGGTTCAAGGACTCATCCATTATGCTTGAGCCTAGGAGTAAAGGTTTAGGGATAGAAGCTATTGTTTCACTTCTCAAATTATGATCATGGACCCAATAACCATCCATGATGCCAAGACCTCACACTGGCACCCATATTCAACTTGGATGTTAAGGACTCCCTAGAGAGGGATTGTGTCATGGTTTCTATGTATTTTTAATCATGCTCAATATCAAGAAGGTTCAACAAGGCTTAAGGCCATTATTTCCCCCTTGAACATTGTTATGCTTCAACACACATTTCAATCACACAAAACCTACTCATGGTACATGTACGCCACTCAAAGGAAAAAGACCACCTACAAAGTTCTTTCATGTTGGTTCGAGTACTTGTTCAAGGATATCGATCTTAAGAAACTTCAACATTATACCAAGATAGTTGCCTTTAGTCTTTGATGATGGTCAATTCCCCATAAACCATCCATGATTATATGTTGTGGTCTAAGGATGTGTTCATGGCACTCGATCCTGAGAAGTTATGTTGATGGAACAAGGTTGGTGTTTCCCTTCCTCAACCAATGTCAAGGGCTTGAGGATGTTGTTTCTCTACTGTGAGTATAGTCAAGGACTCAAGACCCATCCACGATATTTGAAACATATTAATGGAACCCATATCCAACTCCTAGGGAAAATACCCCCTAATTACCTTACACTTTGAGTACTAGACATCGGAGAACCTTGGTAGTTTATTGAAAGACTAAGTAATGTTTTAAGGCTCAATTTTTTACCCATTGTAAAAAGAATGCATGTTCATTATTAACATGTGTGTGCTAATAATTCATTCATTTTTTTGCATATATACAAGAGAAAAAATGTAAATCCCAACCTTGTTGTCTTTGAAAAGCTAGGCCTTGTCTACACAAACACAAACATTTCCTCTAAAATATTGTTGTTGCAAAAAAAATTTGTTTAGTGTGATTGGGAAGACAAATTCTATAAAATTATTTTTGTATTCAATCCTAGTGAAGATGGTCAACATAAGCATTCAAGAAATAAATTATGATAGGAAGGATCATACCCCTTAAAAATTTACTGAAATGAAATAAAAGTCAAGTTGGGTATGGAAAAACATAGGCATCCATCGATCACGCCCTCAATTCCTTACACAATGAATGTTGCAGTGATCTCTACTTCATCACCACAAGTGAAGTGTATGCATCCAATGGATTTCATTCTAATTCTAAAATCAAGTTGACCTATGACCAATGTTCCATCAACAAACAATGATTAAGTTGAAGAATACATGGAAAATTTTTACAATGCTAAGTATACATAGGGAGAAATTAGACAGTTGAATTTTGTACAACCTTCTAGTGAAGAGATCCTTCGGTAAAATTTGATTTTGAACAATTATATTTTCATCACATCTACCACCAACATATCTAGTGTTCCAATATTGACCATCAAGTGAATGAAGTGCTACAATCTCCTATTGAATTTCCACAATATCATGGTGATTGGTTCCAGACTTCAAGTCCACCTTCCTTAACTCATTTATCTAGTGTGTTATGAAGAACGCCTAGATGTTTTTGTGTGGATGAAAGTGCTCCACTGATACTTCAAGGAAATTTACCTAAAAAAAATATTGATTGGATGTGCAACAAAATTATTAAAGACTATTTTGAATCGAAAAATGATGCATCTAAAGTCAATTATTTGTGGCTTTGTTACAAGCACACACTTTATATATTATTAGGAAAATATTAGGCACAAGATCAGTTAAAAGTTTAGAGACCAGTAATCATGTTGTTATAAATATCCAAGTAGATTTTAATATAATTGGAAATAATACTCGTTCAAAAAACTATAATGCATTATGTATTGTCAGAATTGATTGTAAACAAGACCAAAAGGAAATGTCACTTTCTCACACACACATCTAACATTTTTAAAGGAAGTGTGAAAACCCTCTGAAGGTACTATATTAGAAGAAAAATCCTCAAAAACCCAGGTCCAACAAATTATTGGGCATTCATTGGTAGGTTCCCTTGTTCCAATGTGAAGTTAATCGAACTTGTTAAGGGACTAGTCTAGGATTTTTGGCATGAATATACTAGGCCTTCATCCATTCAAAAGGATGTTTTAAAGTTGATAATATGTTCTAGTGAACATGAACCCCACATTAAGAACTTTCTAGACATGACAGGGACAAACTTCTATGAGAGATTCAAGAATGAGCATAAGGAGTTGAACCTAGGTCAAAGATCTTTTGAGAAATGAAAACCTTGGTATGTTAGAAAATGCATAAAGAATAACATATGTTGTTGTAGATACCACATAGAATTTAGTTATTATTATGACACATATATATGCATTCATCATGCTTTTCATACTAACCATGTGCAACAATGATCAACCATACTACTACCAATTTCATTAAGAGACTTCTTTCATAGCATCGTGTCTCCAATGCCCATTGGAAAAAAATATTATGAAAAATATTGTTTATAAAGGACATGTCCTAGGTGAAATGGATTTGCATTATTAATCTAGTGCATTCATGAAATTGAGGACCACAAATTTGGGAGGATGGTGGTTGAAATGCAAAGATTCAAATATGTTACTTATGAACTAGACAATGGAAAATAAAGCAAAAAGATAACATTGGTGATGTCCACACCAGTGTTGTGTACTGAAAGGGAATACATTATTTCAAATTTCACTTACAAATCTTACATATAGTTTTAAAAGGAACCATTGTAGTTATGCCCTGATTTTTATGTCACTAGGTATGAGTATGTGATTTCATCATGGAATTTTTGGAAAAAACCCAACATTATGTTCAACATCTCCAAGTGGAACAATGGTAGGATGAACAATTTAGAATATGTAGGGATACCTCTCCTCTCAATATTATAATTTCATTTGTGTATTTTTCCAAGAACTACACCATCAAACCCTAAAATGAGATCTAGATCCTATATTATCATTCATATCAGGTCAACATAATGTTACATATCACACATAGGTTGTTGGGTATAAGTTATATTATTTGCACATCTAGATTTAGTGTATTAATTGCATCGGGAACGCAAAGGGGCTAGAGGGGGGACTGTGAGGCCCCCCCTACCTGAGGGGTGTGGAGGTACGGGGGCAGCGCCCCCGAAAAAAAATTGGTTATTTTGCATCTGCTTTTGGGCAGTTTTTCAACACATAATTGTTTCCGAGGGTTTTCTAATTTTCGTTAAGGAATTAGGGTTGTTGAATAATCTAGGTCAATGGATTATGGGTTTCGATGTCGTGGGATCCTATATGTATATTGTATTGTAAACAATGAAGATGATGAATAAATAAGATTAGAGGTGTGGCTCCAAACAGGTTGTTGGTTTTCCCAGTTTGGGTTTCCAGGGTAAAATGCGATGTGTAATGTGTGTGTGTGTGCGCCATTGTATCTTTTTTGTTTTTATTAAGAATCTATTTGCAGTAATTTATTGTACAAGGTTAAAATATACATTTGGTATCAGAGTTTTTATTGGCTTCAAGGGGACGCCTTTGTGGCTAATGGTTTGGCTTGGGTCTTTGATAAGCCTTGTTATAGTGAGAGATCTGTGGTATTGATTCTTCATGTGAAAAGAAATGGCGAGCAGTTCGAAAATAAAGATCTAGAAATTTAATAGGAAAAGTTTTGAGCTATGGAAGTTCAAGATGGAAGATCTATTGGTAGACAAATATCAGTGGATTGTGGTGGATCTGTGTACTGCACCTACAGGAACGTCAATAGAATACTGTAAAAATCTGGATCGAAAGGAGAAGAGCACAATCTGGTTGTGTCTCTCAGATTCAGTATTACCGAATGTGTCAAGGGAAGCTACAACCAAGGAATTATGGGAATATTTGGGGACTTTGTATCAATCTAAGTCCATGGTAAACAAATTTTTCCTATGGAAGAAGTTGTATAACCTGAGGATGAAATATGGAGACTTGGTGACAAAGCATATGAACGCCTTCAATATTGTGGTAAAGTCAGTTATTTTCTATTGATATTAAAATTTCAGATGAAGACAAGTGTATTAGTTTATTATGCTCTTTACCAGACTCGTGGGATAGTCTGGTTTTGGCCATAGGAAGTAATTCAACTACTTTAACTTTAGATTATGTGGTCTCATCCTTATTGTAAAAGGAGATGAGGTGGAAAAATATGGAAATTCATAGCACAGATGCATTATTTGCAAGAGCATGCTCCCAGGAAAGAAATATATCTAAGTCCTCAAGTGGGAGATCTAAATATAAGGGTAGATGTAAATATCCTAGAAATATTGTAAAGGTATGCTGGAGATGTGGAAAAGAAGGGAACTACAAGAACAAATGTAGATCTAAAGGTGTTGAGAGAGGGAAGGGATCTGAAGATGCTCCTTCTATAGAAGAAAAAACCTCCTTGGAAGAAGGAGGGGATTTGTACTTGGATTCATCAATCACAGATGCAGATCATGATGCATGGATGGTTGAGTTGGACTCATCCTTTCATATGACTCCCCACAGGGAGTGGTTCTGTGAATATGAAAGGTATGATGGAGGTGATGTTTTCTTAGGTGATGACTCGATAGAAAAAATTATAGGATGAGGAAAAGTCAAGTTGAAGCTCATGGATGGAAGGATTATAGCATTTCCTGGTGTTTTTCACATCCCAGGATTGGCCAAAAAAATTATTTATGTAAGAAAAATGGATGATGCAGGGGTAAAAAAAGTGTTTGAGAAAGATACTTGCAGGATGGTTCGAGGAGAAATGGTGTTGTTGAAGGGAGTTTGGATTGGAACTTTGTATAAGATGCAAGGAAGCATTATTAGTGATGGGTGTAATAGTTCCAGTGTTCCTGAGATTATATTTGAAGAACAAAATACACCTACAATCTTTGGAGAAAAGGCTATGTTGTGGCATCAAATACTGGGGCATATCAAAGAGAAGGGATTTTGAATACAACATGGTAAAGGTATGGTTGAATGTATGTCTAATTTCTCTCTATATTTTGATTTATGTGAACAATATGTATATGGGAAGTAGAATCGGGTAAGATTCCCCTCTGGTGCAATGAGGGTAAAGGGAATTTTACAGTTGATGCATAGTGATGTGTTTGGACGTGTATCAGTTCCATCACTCAGAAAATTTGTGTACTATGTCTCATTTATAGATGAATTCTCGAGGAATAGTTGGATATATTTCATCAGGAAGAAATATGAAGTCTTTGATAGGTTTAAAGAGTTTAACGCTCTTGTGGAAAATCAAACAGAGAAAAGAATGAAGGTGGTGAGGATGGATATTGGTGGAGAGTTATGCAGAAATGAATTCGAAGAATTATGTAAGAAGTGTGGTATAGAAAGGTAGAATACTACTCCATATACACCTCATTGGAATGGAATTTCACAAAGGATGAACAGAACATTGATGGAAAAAAAAATTACATGTTCAGTGGTGTCGGGTTAGGACAGGGATTCTGGGAAAAGGTAGTGGGTATTGCATGTTACCTAGTCAATCGATCACTCTTATCAGCATTGGATGACAATAATACACACAAGGTATGGACTGGTAAGAAACCCTCTCTCACACATGTCAGGGTATTTGGTTGTGATGCCCATGTTCATGTTCCAAAGGAAAACAGGAGAAAGCTAGAGAAAAGGCTGAAAAGTGTATCTTTATTGGGTATGAAGATGGTTTGAAAGGGTATAAAATTTGGAACCCATAAACTAAAAAGGTAGTGTATAGCCAAGATGTGGTATTTAGAGAAATCAAATATGTTTTCAAATAGGAAGTCCTACCAAGGAAAGAAGAACCATAGAAAATAGAGTTTGAGGTGAAGGATGATGAATCAAACTCTACATAAGAATAAGAATCAGAATAAGCAGATCCTTATACTCCAGTATTGAGGAGATTGAGTTGGGAAAGAAGGCAACCAGAAATTTAAACTCCACATAATTTCCATTCAAATTTTTCTTTGTCAATTATTGTTGATGATCCTACAATTTTTAGGGAGGTAGTGGATTCAGAGGATGGAAAACTCTGGAAAAATGCCATGGTTGAAGAAATGATAGCCTTGGATAAGAATGAGGTATGGGATCTAGTGGAGTTGTCCACTGGAAGAAATCCCATTGGAAACAAATGGGTGTTTAAGAAGAAGCTAAATGAAAAAGGAAAAGTGGAGAAATACAAAGCTCAGTTAGTAGCAAAAGCTTATTCCCAAGTTGAGGGAATTGACTTTGGTGAGATTATTTCTCATGTTTCCAAGTTAAATTCAATTAGATTTATTTTATTTGTTGTTGTTGCATTTGATTTTGAAGTAGAACAAATGGATATGAAGGCATCATTCCTACATGGGGATCTGGAAGAAGAAATCTACATGAAGCAGCCAGAAGGATTTGTTGTGAAGGGAAAGAAGGAGTTGTTATGTAAGATGAAAAAGTCTATGTATGGGTTAAAGAAATCACCGAGGATGTGATATCAAAAATTTGATACTTATATGTTGGGACTTGTATTCACAAGGAGAAAAGTGGATCATTGTGTGTATTTCAAATTAATAGATGATCATCTCATTTATTTGGTCTTGTATGTGGATGATGTGTTGTTGATAGGAAACAACAAGAAGATTATATAGGATGTGAAAACACAGTTTCCCTCTAAATTTGACATGAAGGATCTTGGTGCTGCAAATTTCATTTTAGGCATGGAAATTAAAAGAGATTGGGAAAACATAAAACTCTGGTTAAATAAGAGGAAATACGTCGAGACATTACTACAAAGGTTTAATATGCAGAAATGTAAGTCAGTCAAGGCTCTTATTCCTATATGTGTAAATTTATCTGTATATCTGTGTGCCAAGACACAAGAAGAGGAAGAGGACATGTCATGTATGTCATATGCCAGTGTGGTTGGTAGTTTGATGTATGCAATAGTCTGTACTAGACCGTACATTGCGCATGAAGTGGGAGTTTTGAGTAGGTATATGTCAAAACCAAGGAAGGAGCATTGGACAATAGTAAAGAGGGTTTTCATGTATTTGTGTGGAACTACTAGTTATGGATTTTTCTACCAAGGAAGACTAGTATTGGACATAATGTTGGACATACATGGATTTGTGGATGCATAATGGGTTGCAGATATAGATCGTAGAAGATATACAAGCGGGTATGTGTTTAACCTATTTGGAGGAGCAATCAGTTGGATGAGAAAAATACAATCTGTAGTGGCACTCTCTACTATATAAGTTGAATACATGAAAGCCACTCGTGCAAGCAAGGAAGCAGTATGGTTACAGAGACTATATACAGGTATTGGGTTGGTACAGCAAGCTATAAGGATAGATTGTGATAGTCAGAGTGCAATATTCCTAGCAAAGAACTCGCCATATCATTTAAAGACAAAGCATATTGATGTTCAGTATCACTTTGTGAGAGACATGGTTGAAGACAAGAAGGTGTTGTTGTTGAAGGTGGACAGTTTGGAGAATGTTGTAGATTCATTAACAAAATTTGTGAGCACTGAGAAGTTCTCTTGGTGCAGAGGATCTATGGGAATTGTTTCCCTAGATTGTTGACTATGGAGCCTTGTAACCCCTTGTATGCAAAGAAATCAATAAGTGGGAGAATGTTGGGTATGTGTTATATTATTTTCATAGCTAGATGTAGTGTTTGCATTGCGCTAGGTGCATAGGGGGGTTAGAGGGGGACCGTTAGGCCCCTCCTATATGGGGGATCACAAGGGGGGAGATCTCCCCTATTAGGGGGGTTTGCAGGGGGGTGAGAACTCCCCTGCATGGGGGTTCGGGGGAAGTGCCCCTGAAAAAAGAAAAGGTGTTTTTGGCGTCCGGTTTTGGGCGATTTTTTCGCACATAGATTTTGTCGATGGTTTTCTGATTTTGGTTAAGGAATTAATGTTGACTAATATGGATCAATGGATTAGGGGTTTGGATGTGATGGGATCCTATATGTCTATTGTATTGTAAACAATGAAGATGATGAATAAAGAATATTAGAGGTGTTTCTCTAAACAAGTTGTTGGTTTTCCCGATTTGGGTTTCCAAGGTAAAAAAAATTGTGTAATCTATGTGTGTGTGTGTGTGTGTGTGTCATTTTATATTTTCCTTTTTTATTAAGAATATGTTTGCATTAATTTGTTGTACAAGGTTAAAATTTACATAGGCATGGGTTGAGATAGTAGTAAAAGATGGAGGATAATATTGAAGGAGTCTAACTTCTACATAAGTGATGATAGGTGTCATGATGTACATTATGTACAACATTGCTTTCAAATGTGATATGATCACTTAAAGGAGAGAGATACGCCAATGTATTGACATTGGATTTGTTCATATGTTTGTGCATGCCAGTTCAAAAATGCTCATGTATTTCGATGCTTGAGTAAATTGTTCCACAAAAAATACAATGTGCTACATATTTGGAACTATTTTGAGACTGGACATGGGAGAGCTAAGAACAATGAAGTTGGTGCATGTGTCAAATATACACTACGTAGGGATAAGATGAATTTTATGACAAGTTTCCCTATTCAAGATGAAAAATCTATATTCTAATGAAGGGAAAATTTTAAGGATGGAAAATTATATTAAAGTATAGAAACTTTGGTTGTTATATCACAAATCGCCACATTGCAATGCATTTGTGACATGGTCTAACCCTTTCCCTGTCTTGCAATATTAAATACCATCTTTCCTCATCAAAGTCACTTAAAAAACATATATTGTAGTTCCATCAGTAGTTCATATGTGTACAACTCACAGATGTCTGCAGGTTGCTAGTTGAAAACTCATGGATTCCCTCAAAAAAGTCAAAAAATAAAATAATTGTGTATTCTTAGACGGGTTTTTTTAAGTTTTGAGTTATTATTAGTTTTCTTTTCAATTTACTAGATAACAATAGCATAGGTAGTATCATTGAGAGAAAAAAAATCACAAGATACACAGCATTTATCATGGGAAACCCTCATGGGGGAGAAAACCCAGCAAAAATTCCTTAGTATAGACAGCCAATACAATAAACCAAAACACTAGAAAATATCCAACACTGAGAAATGTGCCTCTCTCTTCCTTCTTCTCCCAACTGTAGCTACCAAACTTGCGCACTTGATGAGTGAATGTGTGAGTGAGATAATGAGGTGTTGGCTTCATTTATTTATGTTGGTTGGCAGGTGCTGGAAAGGTGTCTCTTCACTGGGCAGGGCCGACTTGTCTTCTTAGAGGTTAAAACCACTTTAATTAGGCCTGGGGGTCGAATTCTTAATTTTCATAATACAATTAGGGTTTGACCAATCTACAAAATGGGATTTGGTCAATTACAATGCCTGACATGATCAATCCACAAAAGGGGATTGATCTAATGAATAATGACTCAATAAACAAATAGAATACTCTTTACAATTACAATATTTCAACACCCCCCCTTAACAAGAAGGGTATTCTACAACATCATCAGGAGAGAGAGAGGGAAGCAACAACAACATAATATGGAACACTGACTGCAATATCTATAAATCATCAAAAAAATTTCTCATCATCATCGTTCGCAGCATGGAGCTAGAGTAACATCATTATCCTCATCATCATGAAGCTAGAGTAACATAAGAATCATCTTTAGCGTGTGGCTAAAGTAATTTCAACACTCCCCCTTAACAAGAAGGGTATTCTACAACATCATCAGGAGAGAGAGAGGGAAGAAACAACAACATAATATGGAACACTGACTAGAATATCTATAAATCATCAAAAAAAATTCTCATCGTCATCGTTCGCAGCATGGAGCTAGAGTACCATCATTATCCTCATCATCATGAAGCTAGAGTAACATAATCATCATCTTTAGCGTGTGGCTAAAGTAATATCATCGACATATTTAGCATGATGCTTAAGCATCATCATCAACATCGTCATCGAGAAGTTAAAATGGCATCATCATCATCATCTTCAGCAAGAAACTGAAGTGGCATCATCATCATCCGCATCACATCAATTAGTATAAAACTAATACATCATCATCATCAATAATAGCATGAGGAAGATACAACATCAACAACAACAGCATCACAGCATGAATGGTGGGGCATCATCAACATTAGCACTAGGTTGGAAATCGTCAGCACGAAGCTGGCATCTCAACAACATAAACACGATGCTATAAATCTTCAGCATGAGGTTGGCATCACAACAACATCAGCATGAAGCTTAAAATATTCAGCACGAAGTTGGAATCTCAACAACATTAGCACAAAGTTGGAAATCTTCAGCACGAGGCTGGCATCACAACAACATCAGCACGAAGTTGGAAATCTTCAGCATGAGGTTGGAATCACAACATCTTGTGGTACTCTGACAGATCCAAAGGATCTTCATAGGAATCAAAGGATTCCCTGGGATATAAAATCCTAGTGGAGCTACCACTACTGACCAAAGATAGCATATACATGCACAAGTACTATGACAGCCCATCCTTACGGACCTTTGGGATCTATCCAGGAATGATCAGTCCCCTAGGATATAAAATCCTAACTGAGCTACCTGTTATTGGTCAGGATACCATAGTATCATCAGCACTACTCCCCCTTTCAAGGGAGGTCCTTTCAGACTATACCAAACTTGTCTCAAAAGTACTCAAACTTTACACAAGACAGATTCTTGGTCAACACATCTGCAACCTGTTCATTTGTGCCAACATAATGGAGCTTTACGACTCCTCTCTGCACCATATCACGAATGAAGTGATATTGTATCTCTATGTGCTTCGACTCATCATGTAACACATCATTTTTATACAACTATGGTTATCACATAGGATCATGGTGGCTTCCATCTCCAGATCAAATAGATTTGTCAACAACATCTGAATCCATATGGCTTCACAACTGGCAGAACATGAAGCAATGTATTCCGCTTCTGTCGTGTTGGGAGCAATATTGGATTGTTTCCTACTCTACCATGAAGTCATGGCTGACCCCAAACTGAAAAAACACCTTGAAGTGTTATTTCTATCAGAAACAATTCCAGCTCAATATGAATTAGTATATCCATATAGTTTGAAGTCATGATCTCTAGTATAGAAGAGACCAAAATCCAATGTACCCATAAGGTATCTCATCACTTGTTTTTCATCATCAAGGTGAACACGTCTGGGTTCTGCCAGATACTGAATCGAGGGAAAACATATTTTTGGCATGGTATTCATTAGATACATCACCAAACCAATAATTTGTCTATGCAGAGTAGCATCAACCAATTCTAACAAGGTATCTACCAGGAGCTTCAACTTTGTTTCCATGGGTGTGTACATGGATTTGCATTCCAACATGTTAAACTTCTTCATTATTTTAACTTCATACTTCCCTTGTTTAAGGAAGATCTTCTCTAGGATTTTCCAAACTTCAAGACCTAAGAGATAATGCTTTAGGTATTTCATCAAACTCTGTAGTGAGCTTCTTCTGCAATCTGTGATGAGATTTTATTCATCTTTGTCAAGAACACATCATCTACATATAATAGCAACATAAATGTCTCATCATTCATAAACTTGAGGTAAAGTTTAGAATCATCTTTACTCTTGGTAAATCCCAAGCTAGTTAGGAAAATGTCAATTCTTCCATACCAAGCTCTAGGAGCTTGCTTCAACCTATAGAGAGCTTTCTTCAACCTGTAGACCTGAGTCTTTTTGTCTTCAACGTCAAATCAATTTTTCACATCACTTTGTACCAACCTGGTATACTTGTTCAACTACAACTCAATATGCACAGTCATGTGCTAGATCTATGTGTTTTCTGCAAAGCACTATCTGTCTCACTGTCTGGGAGTATGTCCTCTACTCTTTCTGCAATTTTTCCTCTGGAAGTGGGACTCTACACCTGCAGTTTCTATGAAGTTGAGAATGGCTACTCCATTCTCATTGTGACTGCTGAAATCTGAAAGTAACTCCTCTACTTCATCATGGAAACAACTTCATCTGAAACTGAGAGTGGCTCAATTACTGATATTGAAGGTAGCTCTTATTCTTTCACGGAGGTAACTATATATTTTATTGTAGTCATATCTCCATGACCCAATTAATGTAATGCACCAACTGCCACTCAATTTTAAATATGGGGATTTCTCCCCTGAATCTCATACTATATATGAATCATGGTTGTTATGGTTGTCTTCATGAATACTGGAACTATTTCTTCAATTACTGGAGTAAGTGTCTCGTCATAGTCTTCTCCCTCTTGCTTGGAGAATCCGTTGGACACACATCAAGGTTTGTACATATACAACATGCTTGATCTGTTAGATCAATCTTGGAAGTAAATATTGACTTGTCTTCTAATCACATGGAAAAATCTATATCCTAGTCTTTCTGACGGGCTTCCTTCTCTGTCACTGAAACAAGGGAATCTTTCCAGGAGATTTCATATCTCCTAGAAGTTTATGAAGTTGTGATCTAGTATTCTCATGGAATTTGTCTCCCAGTCCTGAAAGTTGTCTCTTCATCTAATCCTTTCTGAGATCACGTTTACTCTTGATTTCTTCTGAGTCTACAAGTACTTCATCATCTCTTATGGGGTATACTTGGTGTTGAATACCAAGTCTAAATATGAAAGGTTGAGTCGGACTTCAAACGAGTTCTGCTTCCTGTCAAGGTGGCTTCATTATCCTTTGATGAAGTCTTATGTGAGTTCTTGTTATAAAGTTTGGTCATCTTTGGAGCCTTATGCTCCTTACAATCAATCTTCATATGAGATACTCTGGATCTCAAGAATATATTTGTCTTCATATTCTTTGGTACATGGATGTATACTTTCATGTAGACAACTTGGGTAGTCTACTTCATGTCTCATCTAATTTGTTGACTTATGTAACCTTCATTATATCTTCCTTAGGGTTATCACTTGTGACCTAAACCAAGGTCAGCAAAACAACAGGCAATAATAATACTCTTTTGATAATAGTAATAAACAATAGCACGAATAATTGTCATAGTAGCTCCTTTAGAGCTATCACTTTTGACATGTCTGAAACAAAAATCAAAAGTAAGAAATACACTACAAAAGGAGATCAACACTCTTCTAGTGTTGTGATCAAACATTCATCCATGGTAACCTAGAACCAACACAAGAATTTTCTCCTAGAGGAGATGTTAGTTGTATCTGATAAATGATTACACTAAGCATTTATCTCAATATGCTCACATTCTACCAAGTATAATACTTTTCAAGGACTGCTACATCAACTATAGTGTTTACTTGCAAAGGGGTAGTTATCAACTTGTCATGTGAAACGTTGAATCTTATCAACTTAATCAATCAAACCTGGAAACTGGAGTTTTGTCCTCAAGAATGAGTGTGTTGTGTTTCTTCCAAGTCTCCTTCACTCAAGAAGACAAGTGCTTTCTTCAACCTACCTTATGTACAATATGTTATCTTGAAATAAATTTGGGTTAGAGAATAAACTCTATGATCTCAACTTTAATCAATCTAATACCTTGACTTTAATTTTGACCAAAGGTTAGTATGATGGCCATAGCTTCAACATGCAACCTAGATCAAAATAATGTCATAACAAATAGATGTGTATCAGAATAATCAAACATGGGTTGCATTATTCCTCTGAATGTGTTGGATCTTGAGATCCTTCTGGATCTATGGAAAGAGATTCCTTCTCCTGCAAATACGATTTAAATATTAATAGTTTAAACATATGTGATTACATACCTCTTGTAATTTTTAAACCTGTGAAGTAAAGAAATGCATATAGATTCTTAAGCAAAACAAAATTTAATCAATGGCTCATACACAAAGTACACAGAGATTTTATACCGGAAACCCTCAACCGGGAAAACCTTTCTTATATTCATTATATCGAATTTCGCCATTCACCATACAATATATATACAATGTTTTTATGTATTCCATAGATACCAAAACCCTAATCCCTTAATCCGGGATTAATTTACAAAACTGCCCAAAAAAAAAAATGTGGGCGCTACCCCGAACGTTGCGCATAACCAGTAGGGGGCATACCTGCCCTCCCCCCTAGGACCCCCCTAGGAAAGCGCCTGACACACACGACACAAAGAGAACTACTAGAGAGATCGTCAGACACAATTGTCATATCTGACGCACCCACACACACACATGCAAAGAATATAACACATACCCAAAATTCTCCCACTTGTTGTTTTGTTTGCATCCAGGGGTCCAGGGGATTATATAGTCAACAATCCAGGGCATAAATTCCCATTGTTACTCTACACCAGGAGAACTTTTCTGTGCTCACAGACTTTGTCAATGAATCTGCAACATTCTTCAAAGTGTCAACATTTTCCAGCAACACCTTATTTTCCTCAACCATGTCTCTCACAAAGTGAAACTAAACATCAATATGCTTTGTCTTCGAATGATAAGTTGGGTTCTTTGCTAGGAAGATTGCACTCTAACTGTCACAATCTAATCTCATTGTTTTTTGTACCAACCTGTTAAGAACCAAGGACTGAATACAAAAGAACCACAACAGATATACAAGAACAATATGCAAAATCTCCTTTATTACTATCAAACCCTTAGGGTAGGGTAACACCATATATTAATCCTTATGGAAGGATAAAACTCCTCAAGCAATCCTTTCTTGTACAATCACAATATTCTTCACTATCTCTCTAGCTACCTTACATTCCATCCCCCTTATGAAAGTGTTGTCCTCAACGCTTGATGTACAACCATATACCAGGGTCCCATGGATAATTGTGGACCATGATGCTGAAGAAGACTGAAGAACCAAGGTCCCATGTAGAAAGGAAATCCACCATGTTGAAGTAGTCCAACCACCATTGTAAGCCCAGGTCCCATGTCCAAGTGCTCATGTGAACTCCCCGTGAAAGATTTTGGAACCCAATAATCAACTCCACATAGTGTTATATTCTTTGCATGATAAGAAGATCCATCCACATAGTGGAAAAGGGTCGTAGTAGAATCTGGAATGAAGAACACCACTGTAGAATATGTAGACTGAACGCTGGTAACTATCTCCTGATGTGAGACATTGATGTTCTCTACAAAAGGTGGAGTAGAGTCATCAAATAAAATATGAAAGTGGTTGTCATCCCAGAAATGACAACTATCCATATACCAATCATCACAATCTGCCTCAAAATCATACCAAACATATATTTTTTGATTATATTCATCCCTGAGGCCCTCCATAAAAAATCTCTCCTGCATGTTATTCAATGAATCTTGAATACTACGAAAACTATCATTGAGGCCATATGTGAGACTGTTTGTGAGGCTGTCTGTGAGACCATGTACAAATGCATCAAATCTGCCATCCAATGTCTGAAACAATTGGGCTTTGAATGATTCAAGAATTTCTTTTATATTTTGAGAAGAAATAGTCATCTGAGAATCCTATGAACTCACCCAATAAGTTACGGCAGAAAATCGCAGTTTTTTCTGAAAAAACCCTAAAAAACTGCTGAAGTTAAAATGCTCATAACTTCACTTCCCGAACTCCGTTTCGGCTGATTTTTTTTTTGAAATTGGGTGAAATTGTGAGAGGAAATCAGATATGTAATTTGTTTGAGAAAATTCGACCTCCATCTACTACAGAAATAAAAACAAATCGCGCCACCGTACGCGGAAAAACCCTGAAAATTTGCAGATTTTAAAACTTCAATATCTTGACCTTCCGGACTCCATTTCAGACGATTTTTTTTTTCAAATTGGGTGTTTTTCTGAGAGGAACTCATATCTACAACCCTTTTCTACAAATTTTGCATATAAATTTACCAAAAACTTCTAGAATGTCGCGGCCCTCTTTTTTCTTCTCCGAAAAAAAAAATTGCAAAAATAAAAAATATTTGCCCACAATGTCTGCCCAAGGAAAGTGCTCTGATACCAATTGTTAAGAACCAAGGACTGAATACAAAAGAACCACAAAAGATATACAAGAACAATATGCAAAATATTCTTTATTACTATCAAACCCTTAGGGTAGGGTAACACAATATATTAATCCTTATGGAAGGATAAAACTCCTCAAGCAATCATTGCTTGTACAATCACAATATTCTTCACTATCTCTCTAGCTACCTTACACAACCCAATACCTGAACACAATATTTGTAACCATACTGCTTCTTTGCTTGCATGAGTGGCTGCCATGTATTCAGCTTCTGTAGTTAAGAGTGCCACTACAGCCTGTCTTTTGCTCATCTAACTGATTGCTCCTCCAAATAGGTTAAACACATACCCACCTGTAGATATTCTGTGATCCAGATCTTCAGCCCAGTCTGCATCAACAAAGTCATGTATGTTCAGCACTCTGTCCAATCCTGGTCTTCCTTGGTAGCACAATCCATAACTGGTAGTTCCACGAAGATACCTGAAGACCCTCTTTAATATTGTCCAATCCTCCTTCCTTGGTTTTGACATGTACCTGCTCAAAACTCCCATTGCATGTGAAATGTTCGGTCTAGTACAGACCATTGCATACATCAAACTGCCAACTGCACTAGCATATGGAACATGGGACATGTCCTCTTCTTTTTCCTGTGTCTTGGGACACTGATCTACAGATAACTTTACACCTATAGGAATAGGAACCTTGACTGGTTTACTTCCATGCATATTAAACCTCTGCAATATCGTCTCAACATATTTTCTCTTATTTAACCAGAGTTTCATGTTTGCACTATCTCTTTTAATCTCCATTCCCAAAATGAAGTTAGTAGCACCGAGATCCTTCATGTCAAATTTGGAGGATAGTTGTGATTTCACCTCCTTGGTAACATCCATGTTATTTCCTACCAACAACATATCATCAACATACAACACTACATAAATGAAATGATTACCAACCTGCTTGGAATATACACAGTGATCATCCCTGCTTC
>ML777885.1:1106216-1125485 GCA_009831015.1 Picea engelmannii
TTATCAAATACCTCAGATTTCTTTCTAAGAAAATAAATCCATGTGTTCCTTGAAAAATCATCTATGAATGAAACATAATACATAGATTTACCTAGGGATGGAACAGGAACAGGTCCAAATACATCACTGTGTATCAACTCTAAGATCCCCTTTGGTCTTGTAGCACCAGATGGGAATCTTACTTGATTTTGTTTACCATATATGCAATGTTCACAGAAATCAAAATCCAGAGTGCAATTAGACATACCTTCAACCATACCTTTACCATGTAGTGTTTGAAGGCCCTTTTCTTCAATATGTCCCAGTCTTTGATGCCACAGCATGGTCTTCTTTCCAAGGACAATATTGGTCTTGTCTTCTTTATTTATCTATTCAGGGACAACAGAATTGTTACACCCCTTAGTATAAGTGTTTCCCAGCAACTTGTATAGAGTTTCACACCGAACTCCCCTCATCAACACCATTTCTCCTCGTACCATCTTGCAAGTGTTCTTTCCAAATATAGTATCCACTCTTGCATCATCCATCTTACTTATAGATATTAGGCTCCTGGCTAGTTTTGGAATGTGCAGAACCCCAGGGAGAGTTCTAATCCTTTCATCTTTTAGTAGCAACTTAAACCTTACATGCCCCAATATTTTTGTTGTCGAGTCATCTCCTAGGAATACATCACCACCATCATATTTTTCATATTCAAAGAACCACTCCCTATGAGGAGTCATATGGTATGACACACCTCATTCAATCAACCATACATCACGGTCTGCATGTGTACTTGTAGATGCCAGGTAAACATCACCTCCTTCTTTAGTGGAGGTTTTCTCCTCTATGGAAGAGGTACTATCAGATCCCTTTGGTTTTTCAACCTTCTTAGACTTGCATTTTTTCTTATAATGCCCTGTTTTACCACACTTCCAACATTTCCTCAAAGATTTTCCTAGAGACTTAGACCTACCTGTAGATTTAGATCTCCACCCCGAAGGCTTACTAGGGTTCATGTCTTGGGTACGCCCTCTTACAAATAAAGCATCTGTGATGTGACCATCCATGCTTTTTCTCCTCGTCTCTTCAGATAACAAGGATGCAACTACAACCTCATACTTCAATGTAGATTGAGTGGTACTACCTATTGCTACAACCAGATTATCCCAAGAGTCTGGAAAAGAACATAACAAGGTAATACACTTATCTTCTTTTGCAATCGTAATATTAACAGAGCCAAGTTGACTTACCAGAGTATTAAAGGCATCTAGATGTTCTATCACAGAATCTCCATCTTCCATCCTAATATGATACAGCATATTTCGAAGAAACAACTTGTTTACCAGGGACTTTGATTGATACAAATTCCCCAACTTATCCCATAGTTCCTTAGCTATAGATTCTCCTAAGACATTCAACAACACCGAATCTGCCAGGCAGAGCTGAATAGTACTCCTTGCTCTTTTGTCCAGCTTCTCCCAATCTTCCTTTGACATACCAGTAGGTGGTGTACTCGTAGTTTTTGTACTAGTAGGTTGTGTACCAGTAGCCTCTGTGCTCGTAGATGGTGTACCAGTAGGTTGTGTACCAGGATCCACAATGATCCATTGTTCTTTGTCTACAAGAAGGTCCTCCATATTGAGCTTCCATAGCTCAAAGTTTTTACCGTTGAACTTCTCTATCTCGATTCTATAAGAGCTCGTCATTCATCTTTCTGTACTCGAATCTCCACTGCAAAAGCTCCCACTAAACCCAGGTTTATCACAGACCCAAGATAAACTTGATCTATCAATATCGAGACAAACCCTCAACAACAAAGGCGTCCCTCTGAAGCCAAAAACGAGCTCTGATACCACATGTAAGTTTTAAACCTGTGAATTAAAGCAATGCATATAGATTCTTAAGAAAAACAAAATTTAATCAATGGCTCATACACAGAGTACACAGAGAGTTTATACCGGAAACCCTCAACTGGGAGAACCTTTCTTATATTCATTATGTCGAATTTCACCATTCACCATACAATATATATACAATTTTTTTAGGTATTCTGTAGATACCAAAACCCTAATCCCCTAATCCGGGATTAATTTACAAAACTACTAAAAATAACAAAAACTGCCCAGAGGGATCATCAGACGCAGTTGTCATATCTGACGCACCCACACACACACATGCAAAGAATATAACACATACATAACACCTCTGATAGCATTTGCAGGTAGTGGCACCATCTTGTAGGAGCGCTAATAATTACCAACCCTTTTAAAACTTCAAGGGTGACTGCAACTGGTACTGCAACTGATACTGCAACTGTAATTGATACTACAATTGATTCTGAAACTGCAACTACAACTTAGGGTTTTGATGCAGGAGCATCTCAAGCGAGTCAGCGCGGAGATAAAATACAGTTGGAAAATCACCCAGCGTAAATTTTGAAAATGTCTTGAAACATTAATGAAGTCATCAAGTGGAGGCACACTTGTATAATGTAAAAGGACCTTGAGCGATCCGCTCTCGTCCTTAGTAGGTAGAAGGCATTTATAATAGTTAATGCAAGTAGATAGAATTTAATGCGTAGATTAGACAGTTTAGAATGAAAGAGGGAAATGGGATATAGACACCCTCATTGTGTATTGTAACATAATTATGTCAATTGAGAGCATAAATCATAGAAGAGAAGAAGCAGAGAGCTGTATAGACAAATTCCATGTACAGAAGTTCTGGATTAATACAAAAAGGCTTTGATTCAGATTCATGGTGTCCAAATATTCTTTGTGTATGCATTATTGAATGTTATGCTTATGAATGCTTTACTCTTTCTGTCATGCAATTGTTTTTATGCTATGTATGAATGATTTCTTGTTGAATGTTTGAAATCTGAGAGGAAGAGTAAGAAAATGAGTTTCAATTGTTTCTCTGTCTAAGTGAGTAAAATTCTTGCAAGGAGTGCAGTGGAGTTTGTCCGCAAGGAGTGCGTTGACAGAAGTCAGAGTTCATCTCTGAAAGTTCAAGAGAGATAAAAATTGTTCTCATTTTCACAGAAGTGCAAGTTGAGCACAGGAGCCGTGCAAGGTGTGCGCAGGCCGAGTAAAGTTTCAGGTTTTGTAACCTAAATGAAGTGTTGAGAGATTGCTAGTACAGGGAGTGTGCAGAATCGAAGAACTTCAATTCCTTGGAGTAATTGAGGAATTTTCCGCAAGGAGTGCGTGCAGGAGTCTTCTTTAATACTCGGAGTTGGAAAAATCTCAGGAAGGATTAAGCCTTCGAAATTGTTGAAGAGAAGAACAGGAAGTTTGTGCATTGGAGCATTGAGAAGGCGTCGCAAGTTTGTGTCACAGGTGGTTAAGTACCATTGAAAAACACTTTGGTAAAAAGTTGCAGAAGTCTTTGAGAAGGAAGAGAAATGGACGGTCGGAATTCTCCGTGGGGAATTTGCGAAGTCCCGCGAGCCGTCAGATCTCACGAAGGAGTAGGGGAGTTACGGAGAGTGTTTTCAAAGGTTCAAGCTCAGGAGAGGTAGAGTCGTAGATTCAAGCCAACAAGGTCCATTGGATTTACCCGTGGATTTCCATTTCGGGGTTTCGTGAGTTGAAGTCCCAAAAATCTTTGCATCAGGATTCGCGAAATCGCGAAGTCCAAAATCCTGATGGAATGAGGAGCTATTGAAAATTCAACCTTGCGAGCGCATCGAAGTTTCGGTAATTCGGGTTTCGGGATTTCGGGAGTCGAGGGGACGAGTTGCATGACATCGCAACTCCCGAAATCACGATAAGAAGAAAGGCGAAATAGAGAGAGAAAAGGCAAAGTGTCATAAATTCAGGTTTTGGGGGTCTGAGAGACAAGACGCTTGACCACAGGATTTGCGGAATCATGAAGTCCGATCTCTCAAAGTATAAGGGGGAATTTCTCAAGGTTGTTTGTGGGTGAAAATTCCCCAAAAGGGAAATAGAAGGGTCATTCGAGCTCTTCGGGCCCGCGGAAGAAGAACGATCCTGTGTGCGTGGGCTTTTCGACCTGCAGGTTGGGAGGGTTGCGTCAGGTGTGGTATCAGATCCTGATTCTTGTTTGTATACTTCAAACAGGAGAGGCTAGAAGGAATCTCAGCCATGCCACCGAAGAGAAAGGACAGACAAACACCCAATCCAGAAGAGGAAAGGGAGATGTCCAGAGGAAGGGGTAGGCAGATGTAGAATCCAGAGGTGGAAAGAGATCTGCATGACATACACACCAGACTTGTCGACGTGGAAATAAAATAGAGGCGCAGAGCTGATGTTGGAGATATTAGTGAGTCTGAAAACGAAGATGAAGCTGGGCGTGGAGAAGAAGAAGTCACAGCAGAAGATGCAGCAAATGAACGCTTTATTAGAGATGTTGCAAGAATGAGTGCAAGAGCCGAGATGGACATTCCAGTTTATGAGGGAAATCTAGATGTAGAGGAGCTTCTAGATTGGATTAGAGCTCTGGACACATACTTTGACTATGAAGATGTCGAAGAGGACAAGAAGGCCAAACATGTTGTCATGAGATTAAAGGGACATGCAACATTGTGGTGGGATGAGCTACAAGATGACAGACGCTGCCAAGGCAAGCAGAAGATCAAGAGTTGGGACAAGATGATCGCAAAGATGAAGGCGAAATTCATCCCCAGAGATTATCAAATTACTCTGTTTCGAAGGATGCAGAACTTGAGACAGAAGCTTATGACAGTGAAGGAGTACACTGAAGAGTTCTATAGGCTGAACATTAGAGCAGGTCATCGTGAAAGTAATGATGAAAAATTTTCCAGGTATATGAATGGCCTAAGATATGAAATTCAGGATGAGATGAGCATGATGACCATCTGAACGGTGGAAGATGCTTATCAAATGGCTCTAAAGGCGGAAGAAAATTTGAGCTGAAAACAAGGTCAAAGAGGCTGAGGCAGAAGTCAAGCCGGGGGCAAATCAGTTGTCCAAGATAGAAATCAAAAGCCTAAAGAAGACTGGAAGAAACCTCGGACTCTAACTTAGAGAGGTGGAAGCTCACAGGGAGGGTAATATGCTAAACAGTGAGGGCAATATATTGACCCGAGAGGAGATTATACTGATAATAATATTTTTCCTCGTACCAAAGGTAGAGGAGGAGGAAGAGGTGGAGTGATAAAATGATTCACGTGTGGAAAGGTCGGACACAAGTCTTATGAATGTCCAGACAATAAAAAAGAGGAAGGAGAGACTCACATTGCCGAAGCACAAAGGCAAAATGTTGAGGTAGAGGATGTTGAAGGCGGAAGATCGCTAATGATGCGAAAAGCTCTTTTGACACCAGAGAAAGAGGTGGAGAGTTCAATCCAAAGAAACAGACTTTTTCGAACTGCTTGCAAAACCAAAGACATGGTATGCAAGGTCATTGTGGACAGTGGTAGCACAGATAATCTCGTTTCAATAGAGATGGTAGAAAAACTGGAGCTGGAGACAATTGATCATCCAAGCCCATACAGAGTTTCATGGCTACAAAAAGGACATCAGGTAACTGTCACTAAACAGAGTTTAGTTAAATTTAAGACAGGAGGATATAATGATAAGATCTAGTGTGATGTTATTCCTATGGATGTTTGTCATCTATTGCTGGGTAGACCATGGCAGTATGACAGGAATGTGATTCATGATGAGAGAATGAACACATACACCCTAGAGAAGAATGGGAGAACTCACATGTTGCTTCCAATCAAAGATAAGGAGGTGAAACCTGAAGTAAGTAACATTGTACTTCTCATGAGTGGGAAGGAACTTCTTACAGAGGTTAATAAGGAGGAGGAACCGCAATTCATTGTGGTCAAGAAGCCAAAGATTGTTTTAACCAACACAAGGGTAGATGATTTACCAGAAGAGGTTCAGGAACTGCTGGAAGAGTTTGCTGACATAGTAGTGGACGAACTACCTCTTTCGTTACCACCGATCAGAAGTGTGAGTCATCACATTGATCTCATACCAGGAGCTAGTTTTCCAAACAAAGAAGTGTATAGATTAACACTACAGGAGAATGAAGAGGTCAAAAGACAAGTCCAGGATTTGTTGGACAAAGGTTTGGTCAGAGAAAGCTTGAGTCCGTGTGTTGTTCCGACAGTACTCAGTTTGAAGAAATACGGAGGCTGGAGGATGTGTACTGACTCAAGGGCGATCAACAAAATAACTATCAGGTACATATTTCCATTGCCAAGGATGGATGATCTGATGGATTTCTTGAGTGGAGAAAAATATTTTTCGAAGATTGATTTAAAAAGCGGTTATCACCAGATTCGCATAAGAGAAGGTGATGAATGGAAGACAACCTTCAAGACTAATGAGGGGTTGTATGAATGGCTTGTTGTTCCGTTTGGCTTAACGAAAACGCCAAGTACTTTCATGAGGTTGATGAATGAAGTCCTGAAGGATTTCATCGGAAAATTTGTTATCGTATATCTTGATGATATATTGATTTTCAGCAAAACAGAAGCTGAACATCTGAAACATTTGGCTACAGTGATGAAGAGGTTACAGCAAGAGAAGATGTTGATAAACATGAAGAAATCCTCGTTCATGAAGACAAAGCTCATTTATTTGGGGTTTTTTATTTCTACAGATAAGTTGAGGATGGATCCAGATAAGGTGGAGGTAATCAAGAATTGGCCATCACCGAAGAATATCTTTGAAGTTCGAAGTTTTCATGGATTTGCTAGTTTCTACCAAAAATTCATTAGGAATTTCAGTGGGATTAGTGCACCGATGATGGACACAGTGAAGAAGAGACACAAATCTTTTCACTGGACAGAAGAAACCGAGAAGAGTTTTAATCTGTTGAAGAGGAAAATCACGAAACAACCAATCCTGGCGTTACCTGATTTCCAAAAGAAATTTCAAGTGAAATGCGATGCAAGTGGATTTGCAATAGGGGCAGTCTTGAGTCAAGAAGACAGGCCGATAGCGTACTTCAGTGAAAAGCTTAATGAAACTAAAGTAAAATACTCCATGTATGACAAGGAGTTGTATGCTATCATTCAGGCATTGAATAAATGGAGACATTACTTGATCCCGAAGGAGTTTGTCTTATACAGTGACAATCATGCACTGCAGTTTGTGACTCAACAGGAAAAGTTGAATCAAAGACATGTAAAATGGGTTGAATATATGAAAAAATTCACTTTTGTGATTAAACATATTTCTGGTACTGCTAACAAAGTTGTTGATGCTTTGAGCAAGAAGTGTTTGCTATTGCAGGAGTTCAGAGTCAAAACATTGGGTTTTGATGATCTCAGGGACATGTACAGAGATGATCCAGACTTTAAAGAGGCGTACGAAGCAGCTGAGAATCCAATTCTCATAGATAGAAGCCAATGGGTAGAATACATGATCCAGGAAGGATTATTGTTTAAAGGTAATCAACTTTGTATTCCAAAATGCTCCATGAGGGAGAATTTGCTGAAGGAGAAACACAGTGGAGGATTGGTCAAGCATTTCGTTCATGACAAGACATTCGCAAAGTTGAATGAGTCATATTTTTGGCCAGGAATGCGAGCAGACGTCAAAATATTTGTGGATAGATGTAGAATTTGCCAGCATTCAAAAGAAAAGAGACAGAATGCAGGATTTTATCAACCATTGCCCATACCTGAGAGGCCGTGGGATGTAGTCAGCATGGACTTCATATTGGGGTTGCCAAGAACACAAAGAGGGTTTGACTCAATCTTTTTGGTAGTGGATAGATTTTCCAAAATGGCACATTTCATTCCATGTCAAAAAACCAGTGATGCAACTCACATTGTGAATCTGTTTTTCAAAGAAGTCATTCGACTTCACGGCTTACCAAGGAGCATATTTTCGGACCAAGGAGCATATTTTCGGATCAAGACACCAAGTTCGTAGGGAACTTTTGGAGGACCTTATGGAAGAAGTTGGGAACTAACTTGTCTTTCAGTTCGGCTTATCATCCTCAGACGGATGGACAGACAGAAGTGGTGAACAGAAGTCTAGGAGACTTGTTGAGGAGCTTAGTGACAGAACACCACAGCCCGTGGGACAACATATTACCACAAGTGGAATTTGCTTACAACGATTCAATCAACAGAAGCACAGGGCAGAGTCTATTTCAAATTTTCTATGGCATGTAGCCAAGAGGAATTTATGAATTGAGGGATTCAAAACAGACTGTGACTAGGAGTGCTAGTGCAAAAGATTTCGAAGAAGCGATAAAGGAACTTCATAGCCAGGTGACGGAACGATTGCAGAGTTCGAGCCAGGAATATAAGCGGAGAGCAGATCAGCACAGAAAACAGCTTCAACTTGAAGTTGGCGATTTGATCCTTGCACATTTGAGAAAGGAAAGGTTCCCGAGAGGAACATATAATAAACTGAAAATGAAGAAAATTGGACCATGCAAGGTCTTGAAGAAATTTGGGGCAAATGCTTACGAGATTGAATTACCCGATGGGATTAGAATTTCTCTAATATTCAATGTCTCAGATTTGTACCCATATAAAGCTGAGAAAGCAGAAGCAATAAATGAACAACCAGAGGTTCAGTGGAGAAAACAAATGCCAGTTGCAGAAAATCCACAGATGGAACGCATACTGGACAAAAGGGTCAGCAAGAAGACCAGGCGAAAGCAATACTTTGAGTATTTGGTCAAATGGAAGGGCCATCCAGTTGAATATGCCAACTGGGAAAATGAAGCAGAGATCCAAAGGCATGGACAGACCATGCACGAGCTCATAGACATGAGCCCATGAAAATTTTCAAGCGAGGGAGTATGATGCAGGAGCATCTCAAGCGAGTCAGCGCGGAGATAAAAGACATCTAGAAAAGCACCCAGTGCAAATTTTGAAAATGTCTTGAAACATTAATGAAGTCATCAAGTGGAGGCACACTTATATAATGTAAAAGGACCTTGAGCAATCCGCTCTCGTCCTTAGTAGGTAGAAGTCATTTATAATAGTTAATGCAAGTAGATAGAATTTAATGTGTAGATTAGACAGTTTAGAATGAAAGAGGGAAACGGGATATAGCCACCCTCATTGTGTATTGTAACATAATTATGTCAATTGAGAGCATAGAGCATAGAAGAGAAGAAGAAGAGAGTTGTATAGACGAATTCCATGTACAAAAGTTCTGGATTAATACAAAAAGGCTTTGACTCAGATTCATGGTGTCCAAATATTCTCTGTGTATGCATTATTGAATATTATGCTCATGAATGCTTTACTCTTTCTGTCATGCAATTGATTTTATGCTATGTATGAATGATTTCTTGTTGAATGTTTGAAATCTAAGAGGAAGAGTAATAAAATGAGTTTCAATTGTTTCTATGTTTGAGTGAGTAAAATTCCTGCAAGGAGTGCAGTGGAGTTTGTCTGCAAGTAGTGCGTTGACAAAATTCAGATTTCATCTCTGAAATCTCAGGAGAGATAACAATTGTTCTCATTTTCACAGAAGTGCAAGTTGAGCACAGGAGCCGTGCAAGGTGTGCGCAGGCCGAGTAGAGTTTCAGGTTTTGTAACCTGAATGAAGTGTTGAGAGACTGCTACTGCAGGGAGTGCGCAGAGTCGAAGGACTTCAATTCCTTGGAGTAATTGAGGAATTCGCCGCAAGGAGTGCGTGCAGGAGTCTTTTTTAATACTCGGAGTTGGAAAAATATCAGGAAGGATTAAGCCTTCAAAATTGTCGAAGAGAAGCACAGGAAGTTTGTGCATTGGAGCATTGAGAAGGCGTCGCAAGTTTGTGTCGCAGGCGGTTAAGTACTGTTGAAAAACACTATGGTAAAAAGTTGCAAAATTCCTTGAGAAGGAAGAGAAATGGATGGTCGGAATTCTCTGTGGATAATTCGTGAAGTCCCGCGAGCTGTTAGATCTCACGGAGGAGCAGGGGAGTTACGGAGAGTGTTTTCAAAGGTTCAAGCTCAGGAGAGGCAAAGCCGTAGATTCAAGCCAACAAGGTCCGTTGGATTTACCCATGGATTTCCATTTCGGGGTTTCATGAGTTGAAGTCCCGAAAATCTTTGCATCAGGATTCGCAAAATCGTAAAGTCCAAAATCCCGATGGAATGAAGAGTTGTTGAAAAGTCAACCTTGCGAGTGCATCGGAGTTTCGGTAATTCAGGTTTCGGGATTTCAGGAGTCGAGGGGACAAGTTGCATGACATCGCAACTCCCGAAATCACGATAAGGAGAAAGGCGAAATAGAGAGAGAAAAGGCCAAGTGTCATAAATTTGGGTTTCGGGGGTCTGAGAGACGAGATGCTTGACCACGGGATTCACGAAATCGCGAAGTCTAATATCCCGAAGTATAAGGGGGAATTTCTCAAGGTTGTTTGTGGGTGCAGATTCCCCGAAATGGAAATAGAAGGGTCAGTCGAGCTCTTCGGGCCCGCAGAAGAAGAACGATCCTGTGTGCGTGGACTTTCCGACCTGCGGGTTGGGAGGGTTGTGTCAGGTTTTATGAGGAAACCCTAATTTTTCAAACTTCAAATTTTGAAATTCTAATCTAGGGACTAGATGCAGAGGGCTGAGGTGAGTTTGTTGGAGATGTTAGATTTCAAAATTTTCATTTTTTTCCACTTGAAACATGACCTGCAAAAATATGAACTGGTACTTATGGTACTGGTTTTGGTTTCCTAGTTTTCTAGTACTTCTGGTTTTCTGGTACTTCTGGTTTTTTGGTTTTCTGGTACTAGTCAAAACTAGGGTTTGACTTTTCGGAGTATCTAACCACTGAAAAGGTGCGATCAAGGTGTCAAAGAGTTCCCTAGGCTAGGGCGCAATTTTCTAGATGGTTTTTAGGATGATATTCCTCTTCGACAAAAAGCCCTAGTTTTTTTGTACGACAACAATGACGTTTTTCTTTATCCAGTGAAATATACTCTCTTCATCTTAGCTCTGCTTCCATGTTAATTATTGAGCTATTATTAGGTTTCTTTTCAATTTACTAGATAACAATAGCATACGTGGGATCACTGAGAGAAACACAATCACAATATACACAACATTTATCTTGGGAAACCCTCATGGGGGAGAAAACTCAACAAAACTTCCTTAATATAGATAGCCAAGACAATGCCAAGACAATAAACCAAAACACTAGAGAATATCCAACATTGAGCAATGTGCCTCTCTCTTCCTTTTTCTCCCAACTACAGCTACCAAACTTGCACACTTGATGAGTGAATGAGTGAGTGAGATAATGAGGCATTGGCTTCCTTTATTTATACTAGTTGGAGGGTGTTGGAAAGGTGTCTTTTCACTGGGCAGGGCCGACTTGTCTTCTTAGTGGTTAAAAACACTTTAATTAGGCCTGGGGACCGACTTCTTAATTTTCATAATACAATTAGGGTTTGACCAATCCACAAAAGGGGATTTAGTCAATTACAATGCCCAACATGATCAATCCACAAAAGGGGATTGATCTAATGAATAATGACTCAATAAATAAATAGAATACTCTTTGCAGTTACAATATTTCAACAGGTTTTTTGGTTGGGCTCGTTTCCCAACCTACCTAGGCCCATACTTAATGTAATTAAACCTCCTTAACCTCTTGAGGATGGTATAAAGGCACCTTTGGACACATGGATGTGGAGGATAACTAAGGTGAAAAGTTATGTTGTTGGATCTACAAGTCTCTCTATCTCCCTCCATTCTTTGAGTAGCATCCCCTTGTTCTGGAATTTGCTTTCCAGTACTCCTTCTCGATTTTATGACTATAGGGTGTGTTCAATCCCTTTTGGTTCATCCAAAGAATGACCATCGTGCTTATTTGATGCTTCAAGGACCATTGGAGGATTCGAGGTACTGTCAGCGGTTTGAGTCAGGTTGTAACCACTCATTTTACTGTTTTCAAGAAAAGATTTATCTTTCCCCCATACATGTGTAAATTTGTTTCAATCTATTGATACATGCTAGTTCTCTTCATATATTTGAATATTTTCACATTATATGTATGATTTGAATCTATAAATATGTTGTTGCAGCATAGTTTTGGTCTTATTTTGCATTTTCATAGTAGTGAAGATCAAGAGAAACATCGAAGGTGGAGAGCAAGGATCGACATCGGACGTAGGATACAAGGTGCGAGTCCTCTCTCTCTCTCTCTCTCTCTCTCTCTCTCTCTCTCTCTCTCTCTCACACACACACACACACACACACATTAAAGTAGTTATTCTTCTCATAGCATTGTTTTTTGTGAGGGTAGGGTTCTATCTTTTATATATGGTGTCACTCTGTTGTGACATGACCCAAGGTCACAAGGGAAAAATATCATAACAGAATTGGTGACCATACTAGGGATTTCTTCTCCTAGTTTGGGTTGGTCTTAGGGTTTCTTGTGTTGTCTTTGATTTTTGTACCTTTTCATGTTTTCTAGACTTTCTTTTCAAATCATTTTCCATCTAGAAACTTTGTCCAAAGTTTATGGTAGCCCCCTTCTAAGTTGGCTCTTTTATTTTTCAAATTTTTATTGGTTCATCCGCTCTTTGGCTTTGGATGAATTGCAAATATCTATGATTTTCCTTTGTATGACCCGCAGATGTCTGTGATTCCTAGTGTACACAATCGTGGATCTGTGTGAAATTTGAATTTTTAACCTTTTCTCTCAATTTGGAAGATCTGGTGTGGTTTTTTAGGATAGTCTCAGCCTATTGGATTTTGTCTTTGTTGATTTGTTGAGTCTCTTAAAAAATTTGAGTCATCTGAAAGATCCTACTTTTAATCATTTTGGTATTTTTTTATATGGTTCTTTAGGTTAATTGAAAGGTCGGTTGTGAACTACTAGGGTCAGTTTCCAGTTTGATTGTTGTGCGTTTGTGGTTCTTGACTACTATATTTCTTCTTCTTTACTTACTTTCCTTTGTTCATAAAATAAAAACAAAAGTTGCATTCTTGTTTGCATTTCATTTCGTTTAGTAACAGAAAAGACAAAAACAACTTGATTGTTAGTTATCCTTTTTATTGATCCCTTGCCTTTAAAATTTTCAAGAAAAGAGTATTGCTTGCTAACACTCAAGTCTTTAGGCATGTTGTTGTAACGACCCTGCTTAAATAGGTGTATATGATAATTAATTATAATTAATTTAATAATATAATTGTCCTAAAAGATTAGTTAAACCTTAATTATTTCTTAAAATAACATTTACTAATTAATTATTATTAATTAGTTATTCATGATTTTTATGATTAATTGAAGTATTAATTAATTCATTAATTAATAAGGTAAATAAATAAAAAAGAAGGATAATAAATTATATTATTAAATTAATTTACATACCCGATACGGGATAACATATTAGCTACAAGGGATAAGATATTAAATAAAGGGGATAAGGGGCATTAACGAGAAGGGTTAAGGAGGTAATAAATGAGTTAGGTAGGGAGTAAATGAAGGGGGGAAGTCGGTGAAGGAGGAATAAGGAAGGGAAGGAGTTTGACGAGAGGCATTCTACGGAGGTGGGGGGTGGATTTTGGGAGCTCGGGGATTTGCAGAGAGGGAGGTGAAATTTTGTGAGTGGGATTGATACAGTGCACCGGAGTTGCTGGGGGTTTTGGGCACGGGGGCCAGGATATCCGTTGATATCCTGGAGCTAGGGAGCTACCTAGTTGGCAGGGAGGAACGGATTTGGTCAGTGTTCATAAGAGATCAAGGAGGCAAGTTGCGGACAAACGGAGGTTAATAGCATCAGGTTCAGGTAATTATTTCAAATTTATGCATTGTTTCAATTAGATATTAAATTTATTATTCATTGATAAATTTACATGCGTAAGTGTTAGAATATTTTGGAATTATTGAACTTTCATAAACCTAGCAGAAATTACTGTATTGTTGGTAGAATTACTAGATGTTAAACTAAAACTGGCCATTACAGTTGCTTTCTTTGGTAGAAAGAAAAATAAAATCAAAATCCTAGAATTTTTCTAGTTAGGTCTCTTTCTTTCTTTGCATTGTGCATTTTGCATCAGAAAAGGAAAAAATTGCATTTCAAGGTTTGAAGGATTGTTCATGCATTTGATTTTTGAAACGCTTTTTCATTTGAAGAATTATTGTAAAGTTTTATTTTCCAGTTTTCTTATAAGTTTCATTTTTGCAAGAGTCCCAAACAACATCAAATGCACTTTTGTACCCTTTGAAAAAAGAACAACTTCTTAAAACAAACGTTAAACTTAAAATGTACTAGACATTGTTTCTAGGGTTCACGAACAATTTTAGGCTAGGGCCTTGGTTTAGGTTGGAGAGTTAATTTCTCCAAGGCCAGAAAACAAACATAGGATTCTGAGTTAGGGAGAGTCAAATCCAATCGTCATATAAGTATAGTCAGGAGCCTCCTCTAACACAAGAGCTAAACACGAGGTCGCGTAAAGGAGAGTCGAGGAGAGACCCCTCTGAAGCTTAATTGAGTGTACTAGAGAGATCGTGTATTGGGGAATTTTTTGAAGTGATACTGATTCATTTGGCGTCAGTCCTCTAAAAAAATTGAATCTAATTGAGCCCTTCCTGAAGTGACACTGACCCTTTCAGTGTCAATACTCTAGAAATTTTTGACCTAGTTTGAGTTTTTCTGAAGTGCATTGGCCCTTTTATAGGAAATCCTCTGGAAGAGTTTCAGCCTTATTTACCCTACCCACACATTTGATCCCAACTGTCAAATGTACCCTCCAGATGTTGATTATGATTTGGTGACCATATTTGTTTTTCCTAGGGCTCTAAGAGGTGACTGCAGGAGTTTGTCGTGGTACCTAGGGTAGATTTCATATCACACTTTTCAATAGTATTGGAGGGTTCCCTACGAAGCATGGTTGCTTGCACTAGATAAGGTTGGTCAGTGGAGGTCGAAATAACTACTTCAAACTCCTTCATTCATTGTTCCACATGAATTAATCAACCTGTGCCTTCTTCCGGAAGGTCCCTTTCCACTTTTTCATTTCTTTGGACTCATGACCTTATCCACTTGGGCCGAATATTTGGAAAATGTGTTTTCTTGCGATGTTTCTCTTTGGGATTTTTAGTGGAGTGTTGCTTTGTATAGTTGTCCTTAGGTTTTTTCAGTGTCACCACTTTTGGATCATTGATTTAGGGTGGTTGATCAACCACTTCGTTGGTCGGGAAGGACCCCTAGTATTTCTCTTGAAAGTGTGGAGCCACCTCCTACAATGTGTGGGTTTTTATACCACTGGTTCATTAGAGTCACTACGTGAAGATTTTATGGACATGAAAAATCCCACAGAGGATGAACCTATGCATAAGAATGATATGGCCAAATTTCTTGAGGATACTGACCAAGAGACCCCTACCCAAGGGGATTCTTGTTCTTTTCCTTTATTTGGAAATGTTGGTGCCCCCTTGATGGCCACTTTAAACATTATTGGGTTGAATGTAGGACTATTGGTTTGGTTTTGGACCATTCTGAATGTCCTAAATGATCTTTATGCTTCTTAGATAAGCACCTTATGTCAGGGGCATCGTACGGATGTTGATCATTTACCTTCTGCTTCAGAGAAATTTACTCCTTCTCCTTCTCCCTCTTCTGATGAAAGTATTGCTACTGGTAACCAACCTATGCTACTCATGTTAGAGACCTGCATCCACCCTTTGCAATTCATGATGGGGATAGGAGACTAGTCCCTACGAGTCATACTGGAGTTCAGCAACCAACCTCTGCTAGTCATGTTGGATTTAGGTCACCAGCCTCTACAAGTCATGCTGGGGGAAAGCAACTAGCTACTATGATTCATGCTAGAATCACAAGTCCAGTCACTGCAATTCATACTACTATTAGTTCACCAACCTCTATGAGTCATGTTGGAGATAGGTCAGCAACCTTTGTGAGTCATGTTGAGGATAAGCAACTGGCCTCTACGAGTCATGCTGGGAGAGAAATTCTAGTCACTGGTAGTCATATTTGACAAACATAACCAACCTCTACAATTCATGTTGGATATCAACACCTAGCCACTACAAGTCATGTTGGGGGAAACCTACCAGCCGCTGCAAGTCATGATGGGGGCATTGATATGGTTGATAATCCTAGACATATAGGACATAAGCCAAAGTTCCCCTTGTAATATTTTCAAAGGAGATCACATTACTCATTTGTGCCCTATTATTTCTATGGTATGAAAAGTGTGTTCCTTGTCTAAAGGCCCTTCTAGTTCAGAGTCATCTTTGGTTTCCCAACAATCTATTCAATCATTGGTTGATGAAGTGTTTGTGCCGATGCAATATTTGACTAATACCACTCTTGTTTTGTGGGGTGATGCATCTCTTAACCATGTTGTCTCACATCCTATTCAACTGGTGGTTAAGGAAGTGTTTTTGTCGATGCAATCTTTGGTCGATCCCACTCTTCTCTTAGAGAGTGACCAATCTTCCAAAGCGGTCAAGCCGATTCAATATTTTGTTGATCCCACTCTTATTTCAAGGAGTGATGTGTCTTCCAACTATGTCTTTGGCATTTCTAGTTCAGTACCTTCTGAAAAAGAGCGCATTCCACTCTCTTCAATTATGATCCCTCCAAATCCTAGGATGGTTTCATTTGATTGGAATGATTTTGTAGAGCCTTACCTTCCTTCTTTTGCACCTTTCTAGATAACGGCTTTGGTTTAAACTATGTTGAAAGGCATTCGTCAATGTGTTGTAGATGAAGGATCATCTACAATTATTTTATCCTCCTCGGCTTGGAAATTATTGGGTTCTCCCAAGCTTGTGTTAGCTACCAGTGAGTTGTTGGATTTTGATAGAAGACCTAGTGAATTTCTGGGGATTATTCCTCAGTTTCCTATCACCTTAGGTGGGAATACTGTTCTAATTGATATGTTAGTGGTGGAAGTCCCTTTAAACTTCAATATTCCTCTTGGGCATGATTATGTTTATGCTATGCAGGTTGTGGTGTCTATGCTCTTTCGTGTGATTCATTTCCCTCACAACAGAAGCATTGTCACTATTGATCATCTTTCATCTGATAATCACCATCCTAGTTCAATTTCAGATCATGTTTCCCCTTTCTGTGTTCCTAGTGTTCAAGTAGACTCTTCCCCGCCACGGGTGAATTATGTCGCATCTTATTCTCGGTGTTCAATTTCTTCTAACAAAGGATCTTTGCAGTTATATTCACCTTCTCGAGACAATGTCTTGGAAAATGATCATGTGTTGTATCCAATGGTGGAATATAAGATGTTAAGCCCTAATATTGTCTCATTGCCCCTTAATTGGGGCATATTACATTAGTAATGTTATTTTATTTATGTCGTCTTTATTCCATTAGTTGTAATTATACCTCATAGTCTCCTATATAAACAAAGGAGACATTTTCATTTGGAATCATCTTGGAATTGTACATTTATGTGGGCATAAGGAGGTTTCCCCCTCGAAGAGGCTTATTATATGAATTTCTCTCTTTTTCAAGGCATTGAGTACTTATTCTGAGGTTTTTCTATGCTATATTGATATTTGTTTCTTAACATATGGTATCAGAGCTCAAGGTCTTGGGGTTTCGCTGCTACACCTGAGACACCTTGGAATTTTTGCTATAACTATTTTTCTACAATGTTTTAGAAGGAACAGCTTGGAATATATTTAGTAGACGGATCAAGGTATGTTGGGTCAAAATTTCAGCTCCTGAGACCTTATAATTTCGGAGATATAGCATGTGCAAGATAGGGTTCTGGAATCATCCCGAACTGAGTCATTGCGGAATTTTCGCGATAAAATTTTTTGTGTAACGTTTCAGACCCTAAAATCCAAAGCATATTCACAAAAATTAGTAAGGTATCTGTGGTAAAACGTTCAAATTTTGGTTCATCCTACATTTGTAGATACACCCTGTGGAAGATAGGGTATCTGACTAGTCCTATTGACTAGTCTCAAGAAGGTGTTCCAGATAAAACAATCATAACTTCTTCCTAGAGTATCAAAATTGAGTGAGACTGGTTTCATTGGATAGTGGATAGTCTGTAGTATGTTTTTTACAAGTTTCAAAATTTTATATCAATTATTTTTTCAAGGGCACGCTATACAAGTGACATCTCCGGGAAAGGCCAAAAATTAGCAAGTTGTGGGGAAGTTACCATAAATTCCACTTAGCACATCCAATTTTGATCAGACCTGTGGCATTGCAGAGAAAAAATATCAGATAACTACAAAAAATAAATTTTTATACCCAGAAGGGCTGAAACTTTGGAGATACAATAGAAGAAATAGTGTCTAGCAAAACCACCTCAAAATCAAGGTTCAAAAGTGATACTTGGCCAACATGCCACCTAAAAAGGGAACTTCTACACCAAATAAGCCTCCATATAATCCTACATGGACTATTTATGAAGGTTAAGAAATGCATAGGGACATAAATGATTTACAAATGAAGACAGTAACAAAATATGAACTACAAGAGATGATGGAGGGTTTAAAAGGGGAGATCATGGAAGGATTGAAAATTTTCATAAAGAGAGGACACCTGAAAGTGAAAATGTATCCCATGAAATTCATGATGAGGACACAAGGAAGGTGAATCAAGAATGGAGAAATTCCAAATTTGGGTTGAAGACCAACCACGTTCTTAAGATCGATATGAGGAAGTTTGATGGCAAGGACCCAATCACATGGATACTTTAGATGGAGCAATTCTTTGATCTACATAATGTGCCACATACACAAAAGGTACGAATTGTTTTGTTATATTTAGAACCCAATCAATTTGTATGTTATCGATGGATTTGTTCTCGCAAATCACTCGTCACTTGGACAATTTTTACGGAAGAAATGATAGCACACTATGAGGATACAAGGAGCAATACCTTCTTTAGCCAATTGATAAATCTCAAGCAAAAGGGTTCAGTTACAGAGCATATTGAGAACTTCCAAAGATTGAATATAAAGGTAACATATATTCCAGATGAGCACTTGATTGATGTATTCATAGTAAATTTAAAGTATAATATTCAACATGACGTTTGCCTTTGGGAACCCAAATTATTGGAGAATGCATTTAAGGTGACAAGAAATATTGAAAGTAAAAATATGGATATGGCTACTAGAAGGACCAATCCCAACCTCTATAGAGAGAATAATGCTCCTTCTTCTAAAACACCTCAACCTACAAGGTTGACACCTCAACAATTGGAGGAAAGAAAAGAAAAAGGTGTATGCTTTAATTGTGACAGCAAGTACAGTAAGGGACATAAGTGTGGTGAGAATAAATTATTCTACATAGATTGTGAAGAGGAAGAAGAACAAGAACAAGAACCATATCAATATGAAAACGTAGAAGCAATTTTGTCTAAAGAGTTGACTCCCAT
>ML777885.1:1130545-1150026 GCA_009831015.1 Picea engelmannii
GTACTTATGTTTGTACTGGAAGGAGAGTTGAAGAGTCATGCACATGCATTTGTTTTTATGTATGTGTAAGCAGTGAACCTAGTGATGGTTCATCATGAATGATTCATGATTGTAACATGATTGTGTATCATGTTTGTCGACTTTTCAGTTTGGGAAGGTCGATATGTTTCAAATAAGTCTCAACTGGTGTCGATGTTGTCTTGATGACTATGTTGTGTCGATCGTGTTTTTCGACTTGTGTTTAGTCGATGGTGTTTGTTGACTTGTAAGTTGATTTTGAGTACACCATGATGCAAGAAAACGCCATGTGCTTTTATGAACTATGAGATGCGACAGTTTGTTTGAAGAGAAAAAAACTTTGTTGGCATCATTTTTCAGTCTTGTATAATTTGTTTTCAAGATTGATGGTTTTCTTGGCTTGTGACAAGATGTCGCAGGAAGTTTTTGTAGCCATTGGAGAGCTGATTGTGTTGACGTCAAAGAGTTCGAAAGAGGGACTTGATTCTCAGTGGGAAGGTTGGCAGTCTTCCAAGCACAGAGAGAACAATGGGTCAGTAGCAGCCAGAGAACAGTGGTTGAGGGACATAGTCAGTTGCAGTGCACGGCATGTCAAAGTATACAGGTGATTGTCAAAAAGAATTTTCAAGTAGAATCAGTTGATATAACTTGAAAGAAGACAGATGATCATAAGCTTTTGTGGGTCCAAAAGCCTTCTAGTGGGAAGGTGTGATCAAAATCTGGATCAGGGGTCAAATATTAGCTCAAAAATCAATGTTCTCAGAATTGCCTCAAAACGAACGAGAATGTATCCCTCGTCATCAAGAACCCAACGCAATTTGTTTCGTCTCAAACGGACGTCGGGAGCGAGAGCTATCACGATCTGTCTGAATCATCAAACAGGTAAAAAAAATGGATGCTGACTGTGCAGTCTGTATAGTCCGTACGGACGCTGACGTGGCATGATCCTATGCTGACGTGGCTTGATCGTACATGCTGATGTGGTAGAGGTGATGTGGCAGTTTCATATTGGCGGACTTGGGCGAATCATTTGTTGACACGTGGAAGTTATTGGGCAAATGGTAAGGTTCCACGTGGCCTAGTCATGGGCTGCCACGTGGCACCCCTTTATTGGTTGTTGGTTGTTATGTAAAATTATTGGAGTCCGTGGGGTTCGACCCCCGGACCTCCCCACCGCAGAGTGCCTACACAAAGTCCATCCGACCAACGGACCACTGGTTACGCCTTGCTATGTATGCGGGGTCATATATATTTAAACTTACAATTTGTATAGTTTGGCGGGGGGTTGGGCCGAGGCTTAGCCCCGACCCGTGGTCATATCCATTTTTATGTGACCGTATACATATACATATATATCACGCGGGGTTTTAAAGCTTGCAAATGTTAAAACCCATGGTTCTATTGTATATGCCATGTGACCTTTGCTATATGCGTGCGTGGTTTTTAAAAAGTGGTTTAAACGTTTTAAAAACTGACCTGACGTGTCAGTACTTCATTCGGTTATAAAACGGAGCCATTTTTATTATAGCGCGAGGTCATGTTATGACCCATATGCCCGAGGTGCTAGGCGATTAGGGGCTGGCTCGCCCTTAACCGTCCTATAGTTTGGACCATTTTTCGGTTATGCGCGGTGCTGGGTTTTCACGCTATATATTGCGTGTGTGCCAGGTTTATTAGACAAGGGTGCGTTTTGGCGAACCAGAGCCAGCAAGCTTGAAGGAAGAGGATGGCAGGAGGCCTATCTTTCTCATTTTTTGGTCGATTGAGGTGCCGTAAAAGCCCAGCTAGGGGTTTTTGGACGTCCTGAATCCATTGGAACTGTTATCAAGGCCATTTGAAGACTTATTTTGTAGGTTTTTAGCCATTGAAGTTTCAGCAAACTTCAGGGAGCTTGAAGCCCTCATTGATTGAGGTCATGTTTTGGTGAGTCCAAGTTTGTTTTCTGTGACTAAATAATCATGTTTGGCTAATTGTTATGCTCTGAACACATTGGGATAGGTTTCAGAGGATTTTGAGGACTTTTACAGGTGTTTTTACAAAAGAGAAGCTCAGTGAAGCTTATGGCCACATGTAGAAGAGGTCATGCCCGGATGAGCCATGATCCGTTTTCAGAGTTTTATTAGTCATTTTTGGGGTTTTTATGTGTTCTGATATCAATGGTACAGTCAAAATTTTCATTGGAGTTAAGTAGAAGCTTGTAAAGGAACTTTTGACAAATTAATCCCAGAGAGCCAAGTCCATTGATGGAGGCTCAAGGAGATGTAGCCCGGAGGGGGGTGAACTCCTTTATCATGTTGTTCTTATTGTGAGTTTGATGGTTTATTTGTTGCAAGTTGTGTTGTTGTGTATTTATTGAAATTACATATATAACCATTTAAAAGAACATATCCTCACACATAATCATTTACAAGAAGATACATAAACTTGGCACATAATTTTATCTTGCATATTTTAACACATGAAGCAAGGTCCTGTAAAGTTTTATTTTCATGAAGTAGAGGGTGCTTGCATAGCATAACAAGTTAGCCTTCTATTTTCAGATCATCTACCTTCATTGCTTTTTCTCTGATAAACAAGCACAACAGTTCAAATGGTTACCCTTGGCAGAATGGTGGTATAACACTTCCTTTCATACTGCAACAAAAATGACACCATTTATGGAACTCTATGGATACCACCCTCCTTCAATCACTTCTTCTCTAAAAGAAAAATCTAAGGTTCAAGAAGTGGAATATAACATCGAGCATCAACAACAAGTTCTCCAAATCTTAAAGGACAACCTGACCATGGCACAGAATCGCATAAAACAACAAGCAGATCAACATCGAAGTGAAAGAAGTTTTGAAGTAGGGGATTGGGTGTTTTTAAGACTACAACCATACAAACACATGTCCCTCAAGCAAGCAAAAAAGGATAATAAATTATCACCAAAGTACTATGGCCCTTATAAGGTGTTGCAAAAGATTGGTATTATGGCATACAAATTGGAGTTGTCTTCATCTTCACGAGTACACCCAGTTTTCCATGTTCCATGCTTAAAGAAGGTTATAGGCGACAAGATCCCAGTTCAAACTATATTTCCAAAACTTGACAAGGAAGGGAAAAATCATATTGGAGCCTGAAGCCATCATTGTCACAAGAGTTCGCCAGCTAAGGAATAGATCCATTTCATAGTATCTCATTAAGTGGAGGAAACTACCGGCTGAAGATTCCACTTGGGAAGATGAGTCTTTTATACAAAAGCATCCAGAGTTACTCAAGCATTGCGGAAAACACTTGTCTCAAGGGGAGGGGCATGTTAATCCCTCATATTGGCTCATTACTCCTTAATTGGGGCATATTACATTAGTAATGTTATTTTATTTATGTCGGATTTATTCCATTAGTTGTAATTATACCTCATAGTCTCCTATATATACGAAGGAGACATTTTCATTTGGAATCATCTTAGAATTGTATATTTATGTGTGCATAAGGAGGTTGCCCCCTTGAAGAGGCTTATTATCTGAATTTCTCTCTTTTTCAAGGCGTTGAGTACTTATTCTGAGGTTTTTCTATGCTATATTGATATTTGGTTCTTAACATAAGCCTTTTTTTTCCCCTCTTGGCCCAAGTAATCTGGTGTTTCCTCTTGATTATGATCGTATTGTTTATGAGACCTCGAGCCTTGGTATTTGTGTGTTGTCAAGCCTAGGTTTCATGGATGTTGATTTGACATTAGATAACGTTATCCTTGAAGCTATGATTATGGATCTTCGGCCTCCTCCTGAACTAGAAGCTTTACAAGTTAGTTTCCAAAGAAACCCTTGGCCTGAGCCTAGCAATGGGCTCTACATAGAGAACTACTATACATAAGTTGCAAGGTTGTGCAGTCCTCTATACATATTTTACTTTTATGGTTTCTTGTTTTCTAGTTATGTATCCCTTAGCACATGTTTTTATCATAGGTTTCTATATTGGACTTATTAACTTCTGGGTAAGTGTTTTTGGTCTTATATACAAGACTTTGAAGACATTTTTCTTTGGTACTTTTCTTCATGTCAATCCATTCTGATAGGTAATGATATCGAAATTGGCATATATGTTAGATTTTCCCCTCCATGCTTTTTTTTCGTTATTCGTTTCTTATTTCATTTTTCCTTAGGATCAACCCCACTGAGTTATGACCCATAACCTTCTCTATTGTTTAGAATTTTTGTAATTCATGTGGTAGTGCCTACCTTCTATGGGCATCCTATTTTAGAACCTCTTCGTATTTTTTCACTCATGCTGCAAGTTTTCTATTAGGCTCAGGAGTCTTGTTTAGTCCCACCATTGTTATAGTAAGATTTGCCTCACCCTATGCAATCTTGCACAGAGGGCCTTTTTCCATTTCCCTATGCAGACTTGAAGTCCCTTTTTGCAAATCCCAGAGCTAAAAACATGATTTTTCCACATATACGTGCCCTGCCTATATTACAGCATGTGTATACGCAGGTTGCACCACTACAATCCACGTACATTGGGAAATGTGCCCAAAATTAAAAAATGGTGTTGAGTTTCCATGTCATGTAACAAGTTCAATGATCCTTGGCCTTCCATATACTGGAAATGTTCTGACTCGGCCCTTCAGTTCCACTTGAAGGCTATAAATGGGCCAAATCTGAGCTATGGAAAGAGGAGAAAGAATTAACTTTGAGAGCAAAATTACTCTGGAGAAATTATTCACTTCACATTGAGTCTGCATCCCTTTGTCCTTTAAGTCTGAACACATTGTTCAGCCCCCAAGATCTTTCCTTATTGATTAAGAACTTCATTGTTTCACTTATATGAGCTTGCCTTTGGTGGAGGATTGAAGTAGTGGAGGCCCAGCTGGAAGGAACTTAGTTTCTCGGTTCTGAACCGTTCTGACACAAAAGTTTGTAACTCATTCACTTCTGTTGATTATATCTTAATAGAAATACTCTTTTCTTGTCCAATTAATATCTCACAAATATTTGAATTATTATTCCATGGGCGTATTTGTTATGAATTTTGATGGATTATGCTATTAAATGTGTTAACATTATGTATTATCACCATATGATTGCGTTGTTTGGTTGTTGAGGACTAGTTGCAGGTATATTTCTTTGGGTCAAGTGCTCAACGGTGGACTTCATCGAATGTCTGGACAAGGTAGGCCTCTTATCTTGTCTTGTTAGCATATTTTTTTATATAGAATATTTGAGATTAGAGTTGATTTCTGCAGTCATTTCTGTCTGTTGTGGTTTACCCCTAGCCATAGAGATATTTTCCTTGTAACAGAATTGGCGACCATACTGGGGATAGAATCTTATTTTTCTAGGTTTGGAGTGTTTTTCTCCTTAGATTTCTCTCATTCATATTGAGTTTCTTGTCACATGATTGCTTGACAGCCTCTGTTCACTCTGAGTCTGAGTTTCTTAGCATTCTCCTTAGCCTGGCTGTGTTTTGACACATATACGCAGGTTTTTTCTTGACAATCATGTACATGTGCGTGTTGTACTTCTCTAATTTGTATACATACGCACGTTTATCTTGGACAGTCGCGTGCATCAACCTTTTGTTGCTTGATTGTTGGGTTTGGTGGTTGCTAGGTAGGTTTTGATGATTTTTTAGTCTTCTTGGGTCTCTGTGGTGACTGTTAAGTGTCTGTGGAATGACAGGAAACCTGTCTTTGGTTAATTTTTGGGCGGTTCCTTTCTCATCATCTTTTCATTTTGATTGTCCTTGCACCTTGGGCTGGGTGTTTTGTTCCTTGATATCCTACTTGGGTTGTCTTTTTCTATACACAGTTGAGTCTTTATATAACAAGTTGTTGTTCAGTCCTTGCATTCTCATTTTTATTATTTTGAAAATACAAATATATTAGGTATTTTACATTGATTGGCATTTTGATCTCTTGAGTCTTTGTCATTTATCTTAGCGCATGTAAATAAAGATTGCATTTTATTCAGAATTGCAGAATTGAATTTAAAATTGCATTTTTGGAAAGCATATCATTTATTAGAAATTGAAGTTAAGACTTTGCATTGTATTCATATTCATTTATTTTACTTGTTGATTCATAGCATCACTAGTTTCACAACCGCGCCTTTTGAGTAAGCAAGGCCATTAAAATTAATGCTATAATTTAAAATTGATTAGTAACGATTTTATTTTCTAAGGTGCACAAACTATGTTACGATTTAGAGCCTTGGAATAGGATTGTGTGAGTAAACTTCTCCAAGGCTATTAAATCAATATATGTGTCTGACTAAGGGAGTGGAGAAATCCATTGTATAATTGGTAATATCAGGAGGCTTCGCTTACACCGGAGTTAAATATGAGGTCGCGTGAGGTCGGTTGAAGGGATATCCCCCCGATAGCTTCTTAGCGTCGGATATATTTATGGGGATTTATTCGTATATGGGGATCTTTATGGTGTCATTACCTCTGTGAGAGGCGGTCCTTTCAAGGTTTTGGGCTTTTCTACCCTTCCCATACGGTGGACCTGACTTATGATTGTTCTCCTATGCATAGGTTATATCGTGGTTTCTTAGTTTCTTGACGTAGGTACAACATAGGTTACTTGCAGGGGTTATTCTACAAGTACCCTAGTTCAGATAAGGGTCAGACAACACACAGTCTTTATGGAGGATTACCTCTCCGGGGGGATCTAACCGACCGGTTGTTAAGCCCATGAGAGCCCTTATAATTGATTATGTTTCCTCCAATATTTAGTAGTGGAGTCTCAGGCCCCTCTAGGGTGAGGCATACCTACTTTAGAGAGGGAGGTCCCTTTTAGCCACTTTATCCTGTTTGTGTGTGTTAGCACCTTGTAATTTCCCAGGCTGAGGAGGAAATCGACAGGGGTAACCACAAAACCTCTTTGATTCAAGGATCTATCCCTCCAAGACTCAGAGAGGGACCTCTTTGTCAGATTTAGCTTTGTTTAGATTTGGATATTAGGATAGTTATGAAGAATAGGATTTGTTTTTGAGTTGGGTAGGTGCAGAGAAGAGGAACAGTGGGCAATGGAGTCATAATCTGAGATTCGATCAAAAACAAATTCTACAGACAGCCTTACAGGGAAAGGTAGGAAAATCATTGGATCTTCATAGGCTTGAGTTATGGCAGAGGGAAAAAATGTTAAGAAGTCGAATTAAAGACAGAGCAATAAAGAATTCTACATTCAACTTTCAGTGGAAAACGTTGGCATTGCTTTAAACTAGGAACAAGGTGTTTTTACACAAATCCTGATCTTAAATATCTTCAAAACAATAGAGAAAATAAAACACATATGAAAATGGAGGAAAACACAATTACAATGAGAAAAAATTCACCAATGGATTTGACACAAGAATCCTGTAACTGTTGTGACTGTATTATTGGATTGATGAAAAACAGAAAGCTCTATGATCTCTAATACAAGATTAAATTCTGGTCATTGCCTCCTCTACTGGATATTTGACTCATTACAATATATCAAACAGACTCTCCCCAGGCTCAGGAGGTCGAATTCAACCACCTCCTGCATATTTAATTTTGTTTTGTTTTAATATATGTTTTTTTATTATATTTTATATGTTTTATTAATATATATTTTTTTATTATATTTTATATGTTTTTATATTGTTTTATTTTTAATTGTTTTTTATTTATATGTATGTTATTATTGTTTTATTGTTTTATTGTTTTCATGTAATTTAATGTGTGATTAATAAAGCACTAACCTAAGTATTAACAAACTAACTTAATTATTAATTAATTAATTATTAACTAGTCTAACATATTTTAATTAAACTAACTATACTAAATTTTATTACTAACATTATTAATCTATTGTTCTTTTTTCCTAATATTTTTTATTCATGGATGAGTGGTGAGAGAGATGTAGCCAATGGGACAAATGGATAAGGGAGTGAGTGGAGCATAGGTGGATGAAGGATGCAGCAGGGTGATGAAGGATCGGGCGAAAATGGATAGAGGAGGAAAATGGAATCAACTAAGCTAGATGTTGTCATCACGGGAGAAATGCCAAATAAGCAACTGAAGAGTCAAGTTACCTATGATTATAGGACCCAAAAAGTGTGCATATTGGTCGTTTGATTATTTTTGGTGTGCTCTTTGATTACTAGTTGGCCTTAAGATTTGTTTTTTATATCTTGAATCTTGAGTCATCGTGGAGCCAGACCAGCTTCCCCGCAAGTCTTGTCACTTGTTACAGTTACCACCACATTTTGAGGCTTTACCTTCTAAAAGGCATAGATTTATTAAATGTGGTACACACACCTCGGTCCTCCACTTAGCAGACTTGTGATTCTACAGGGATGAGTACTAAACCGAGTCATCAAGATATTGGGAGCCCTTCGACTCCCACACCTACTATAGTTAATGGTACCCCTTCGACTCCTTCAACCACAATAGTTGTAGTACCGAAGGAACCTATCATCATATATGCCCATCCTATAGTGAATACACAACCTATATCCATGAACCCTTTTGGGTCTCTTGGCCATTCATCAGGCTATAATGTTTAGTCCATCTCGATGGCTTGTAGTCCTTTTTCCTATGGTATGTCGAATTTTACATCGTAGTTTTCAAACTCCATCCCAACCACTGGCCCTAATGCTAGCATTGGACTTGGGGTCACAACTCCTCCTTATAATCCATTTTTGTTTGGTGGCACTCATGTCCCTCAAACGACTCCTATTGTGGCAGGCTTTCCTCCTCTTAATCTTGGGTCTAATCCTGTTGCTTCTGGATTGAGTAACCAACCTAGAGGACAAGCTTCTGCTCAAGTTCAGTCCTTTACACTCACCTCATTGGTGTCAATTCCGAACAACATGTTTGGCATGATGAATCCACCTTTATCCTCTAGATTCACACCCGGAGGAGGTCAGTTTCACACCTTGGGAAACCCCCAACCTGGATCCACTCTGGTTAGGGGAAGTTTTTATAACCCTCATCAGAACATTCCTACTAGAATGATGCCCAACCAACCCCTTATGAATCAACCTGAAGGAGGGTATTACAATCCTGGACAGGGCCATGGAGCTTACCGGAACCCTGGATGGCTTGCAATTCCCCAACCACAATATTTTCAGGGAGATTGGGGCTAGATGTCACAACCTCGTCTCCCTTTTCTGGACACGCTCAATCTTCCATACTTGTCTAAGTTGATGAACGAACCTATGTGTCATGATCCTACATGGGCTCATGTTCCCACCAAGCTTCCTTCGGATATTCCAAAATTCGAAGGCAAGAATGGCAAGGATATTGGTGATCACATTACCACCTTTCACTATGGTGCTCTTTGTATTCCCTTAATGATGATTCCATTCAATTAATATTGTTTCAACGCACCCCCATGGGGGTTTCTGCGAAATGGTATATCGAGCTACCTAGGGGGGGCATACAGGACCTTTAGTTAGATGGTTTTAGTCTTCCTTAACCACTTCCAATTTCCAGTTCATTACGATGTTGGCATAGAACTTTTGTCGGCCTTACGCCAGGACAAATCCACTCACATATCGGATCACATCCAGGAGTGGAATAGATGGAACAGGTTGATCAAGACCTACATACCCCCAGAATTTCTGCTAGATTGGTTCCTTAAATATCCACAGCCTCCTATTTCGAAGGATGTTTTTACATCCAAGGTTACATCTGAGGAAGAAGTGATTTTCAAATCCCAACAGTTAGATATTATATATGCTAAGTCTGGGATGTTATACGAGATTCATCCTGACGCACCAAGGTCAAACTACAACCCTAGACAAAAGCCCGGGCCTCATTCAAATGGCATCGTAGGCTTCGCCAATGTGAAATCCGCAGACTTGGTGGCAATCCATTTGAAAGAGTTGTCTCTAAACCAGTCCGCAAGAGGACCAGCTTCGTCTGTGCCTTCCAATCCCACTCAGTCGACGGATGTACATTCTGTGCAATCGTCGACTGGCCCAAATGGTAACCAATAACCAGGTAGGAATTAGAAGAAGGGACGTAATAATAATAGTAAGGGTAGGAAGAATAATAAACCCAAGGACAATGGTAATAATGAGAAGGTGAATAATAATGTTGGTGAGGGAAAGAAAGAAAGGTGTAAGGTGAAGTTTCCATGTAATCTTTTTACAGATGATCACCTTACTCATTTATGCCCCAAACTTGTGGAAGTTGTGAGGCTCTTATCTCTACCACTCGTCGTGCTGACCAATCCTTTTCCACATAACTAGCACATGGCCTCGAGATCCTCAAATGTTGGAAATGTAGTGAGTGGGACTCAAAACCCACCGGCGCACGATGGTGACCGTTTATGCATCAATATGGTCAAATATGAGGTCAATGTAGCCACTCGATCTCATGATTACAATTATCCACAAACTGTACCTAGTCTAGAGTCTCCTCCTCCTTCGGAGATGCCCTTGCAGATCGAAAAACTAGAGCCACTACCTCGTATTCGAAAAGGAGTACTCAGATGCTCTACCCACAATCCTAATGCTAGAGTCGTTCAGAATTACTCTATTGTTGAGGACCTGGGTCAAACCCCTTGTGCAATGTCGACTCTGGAGGTACTCCAGACGTGTCCTTCACAGAGGAATGCCTTGTTATCTGCGTTAGGAGCTCTAGATCCCAGTGGCTCTAAATTTATCAAGTTTGACATCAAAGATGTGAAGCCTTGCTTGCCTTACCATGTGGCATTCTAAATCCATGTCGGTTACTCGAAGTATACCATCAATCATACTATTGTTTATGAAGGCATTGCAACATGTGTGATGTCCCTGGTCTATTGGAAAGACCTCAGCTCTCTGAATCTCTCTCAGTCTCCAACCTTGTTGATTTCTTTTGACAGTCGTTCCTTCTGCCCTCATGGTATTCTTCCTGCCTTTCCGGTCTCGTTAGGTGGGAAGAAGGTCGAGGTGGATGTCGAGGTAGTTGATGTGCCCCCCGATTATATATTGGTACTAGGACGTAATTGGACTTACACTATGACTTCCATCGTATCCTCCAGGGATAATTTTAAGGATGGAAATTTATTTTTAAATGTAGAAACCTTGGTGAATCTTACTATCTTGTCAAATACTAATCTTGTCAAATCCCGAATGGGATAGAAACCTTGGTGAATCTTACTATCTTGTATAATCCTAATCTACACTGAAATCTTCAACGAATTTTGAGATGTATTTGCTTGGTCATATGAAGAGATGTCAGGAATCGACCCTCGAATTGTCGAACATGAGATTAAAACTTATCCGGATGCTAATCCTGCTATACAATGTCTTAGAGTTGTCAATTCCCGGAAGGGCCCTACTATTAAGGAAGAGGTAGAGAAACTGTTTGATGTTGTCTTCATCTACTTGGTTCCCTTGAATGAATGGGTATCCAATCCCATTCCTGTGAATAAGAAGAGAGGAACCATCCGTGTACGCATGGATTTTCATGACCTGAACAAATCATGTCCTAAGGAAAATTTCCCAACACCATTCATCGATCAGATCCTCGACGAGTGTGGGGGAAGCGAAGTTTTTTCTTTCATGGATGGATTTTTAGGGTATAACCAAATTCATATTAAACCTAAGGATCAACATAAGATGACATTTATTTTTCCTTGGGGTACTTTCGCATACCAAAAGATGCCTTTCAGCCTTAAAAACATCGGAGAAACCTTCCAGCATGCTATGACCTTCGCATTCCACAATCTTAAGCATATAGTCGAAGATTATCTTGACGATCTTGATGCTCACTCTCGTAAGAGAGTGGATCACCCTAAGCACCTTCGGCTAGTTTTTTAAAAATGTCATCATTATCACATCTGATTGAACCCTCATAAATGCATCTTTTGCGTTAGTTCAGGACATCTTCTAGGATTTTTAGTCTCTAAGACTAGGATCATGGTAGATCCATTAAAGGTTGAGGCAATACTTCTATTTCCTCCCCCGCGCACTATTCGACAACTTCAAGGTTTATATAGGAAAGATAACTTTTTACGTCGGTTTATAGTGAACTATGTCAATATTACTAAGGGTTTCATGCATCTCTTGAAGGACACCCCTTTTATCTAGGATGAGTGAGCCCAGGAATCCTTCGATGATTTGAAGAAAGCCTTGGTATCAACGCCTCTATTGAAGTCTCCTTACTATAGTAGAGATTACTTGTTTTATGTCGTTGCGTCCGAAGGGACAATTGGTACGGTATTGGTCCAAGAGGATGATGAGCTCCACAAGCATGCCATTTATTATCTTAGTTGAAACTTAGTCGGTCCTGAGCTCAAATATTCTCACGTTGAAAAGATAGCTTTGGTTGTCGTTCACGTAGTCCAACGATTACGCCAATATATATTTCTTTGAAAAAATACTGTGGTTGTCTATGTCAATCCATTTCAATACGTCCTTACCAGGCATATCATAGGGGGAAAATACAATAAATGGATTGTCATTTTACAAGAATTCGATCTCGATTTCATTTCTGTGAAATCTAAGAAATCACTAGGCTTTGCAGAGTTAATATACGACTTCCCTTGATTGGATGAGGATGTTGTTCATGTTGATGCATTTGTGGAGGAAAACATTTTCCTTGTCTCATCGTCCGACCCCTGGTATGGAGACAATGTTCTCTATCTTCAAACTTTGAAGTTCCCTCGACATCTCTCGTGAGATGATCGACGACGTATACTATACCAAGCTAGGAGTTACCTTATCGTCGGAGACACTCTGTATCTTTGAGGAATAGACAATATCTTGCATCGTTGTTTCACTCATGAATACGTCGAGTCAGTCCTAAACGATTGCCACAGTGGGGCTTGTGGTGGTCATCTATCCAGGCTTGCGATAGCCTAGAAAATTTTGCGAGCCGGTTATTTTTGGTCGTCTATCTTTAAATATTGCGTTGAAGTGGTTAAGAAGTGTCTCCCCTTCCAGGTTTTCACTACGAAAATGCGCTTGCATCTAGCCCCTCTACATCCAGTCATTACTGTCGATCCCTTCACCAAGTGGGGGGTTGACTTTCTAGATTGCAACCCAACTTCGGTTGGGGGGAATCAGCACATTATCATGGTCGTAGACTACTTTACCAAGTGGGTCGAGGCCATTCCTACATTTAAATATGACGGGAAGAATGTCACCTTCTTTGTATTCAATGAAATTATCGCCAGGTGTTGATGATAAAAATCACAACGAGGAATTTCATCTACAAAGTATTGCTAAATCCTATTATTTAAACTATGCTAATAAGATATAATACTAGTAGGTGGGACCCCATTGTAAACAAGAGGCTCGGAGATATTTGTATCACAGATTTTATGTTGTTGTTTCGATGCTGCTTACAAGGTCTTATAAGGTTGATGATTCGGTCTTGGTTTTGTTTGACATAATGACAGGTGGATGATGCATATTATGGAATGTTCTGTTATTCGAAGCTTTAATTTTATGTTTTGATTGACATATATTTACAATGCTATGTTTGATCATGTCACCATGATTTATTGCCTGGCTACACCTGCACAAGAAATATGTTAGTAACAACATAAAATAAAAACAATGAGAAAGAGACTTACAAAAAATCCAAAAGAAAGGGCCTATATTATGTTATGTTAGAAGTTATGTGCAATTAAAATGAAACAAGTTAGTGTTGATCCTAACTACAAATGGTTAGTTCCTATGTGATTTGCGTTTGAGTTATATTGGGCGCATTTGATATATGGTATGGTATGGAAGTTGGCAATGGTTAATATGAATTTTTGGGTGGCGCATTTGGCAAGCAATGTGGTCACAAATTTCAATGGTTTGGAATTAATGACATGGTTAATGTATTAGTGATTGCTGGTTTTCATGTACTTCAAAATTGAATGAAGAGGAATATGGAAGCGATGTGCAGTAAATGCACGTCACTCCAAACTTCCCCCATTGGGTCATCACCCTAGTATGGTTATTGTTGAATTTTGTTTTGCTCGTGGTTAAGCTTTGAGATTCAAGCCTGGGAAGGAAGTGCTCGATCAGCTAGCCCATTTTAAAAGCTATTGGTTACAAGTATGGTTCTTTTCACCCATCCATGAATTTCGCTTTGTTTATGAATGAAGGATGGCTCATTAATTCTTTGGTTTGTGTTTTCTTGAAATTGGAAACTGTGTAAATGTGTGGTTCTTCTCTCTAGAATGACTGTGTGGTTATTTGTTTTTGCAAGTAAAAGAATCGGTTGGTTGAGTTGTGAATTCGCTAGTTGTTTTGTGTGGTGCAAATCGTGATGGCTCTCTGTAATTTTTAAGTGGATATGGGTATTATCGCTCTCGGTTTTTTTGGAGGGTTTCGCTCTGTTTATCCTTGCTAGTTGCCTCCTCACGATTATGAGGGTAACCATGTCCAATCGTATTCGGGCTACTATGTGGTTGTTGTGTATGTTTTTTGCACTACCTTTTGGTCACTGTGTAATTTTCCAGAGTCATGGTCGTGGGATTATTTTTATGGTCTTGGCATCAGTGTACCTCGGAAGTCGATTATAGGGTGGCCATTATGCCAAGATAAATGGTTTTTTGGTGATATAAGTTATGCCTCGGGCCAACATTCCCACTAGAATTGTTATCCATTGATTCGTTCCTTCATAAATGCACAAAGTATACCTATGTGTGCTCTAGGGTACTTGTCACTGTCTAGTGGACATTCATTTCTCCTCTACATCGTTTTCATACACTACTCGTCATTGAACTATTGCGCCATTGCACAGACCGGGAGTTATAAGTAGCCTTGTGGTTCTACCATGCTTGTATCGAAGGGTCTTTGTCTATTGGTTGATATGTTTGACCTCCAATCTCTATGTTCTTATGATGACCGAGCGAACCCTTGATTACTTCTTTTTATTCATTGTTACAGAGCCTGATTATAATAATCCCCAATTGTTCTCACTCTTGTCGGGCATCTTGTTGAGTGTCATAGATTGGTTGAGTGATTATGACAGTTCTTTGAGTACTTATACTGAACTCGTTTGATTGAGTTGGTTGGGAAGTCGTGATCAAGGATGAGTAATAATGTGCAGCCTGAAGGCTACCTCTTTTTCGTTATGCTTTGGATCGTTGTGTTCTTATAGCATGGTGTCAATTTCAAGTTGTTGACTGTTATGTGTTTCACTAGTCCCGATCGGGATCATGGCAATTGTGGAAATTATTGACCGTGATTTCGTTGTTTCATTATGTGTCTATTATGGAGGCATCGTGCATGTTTTATTTAATTGCATCATCAATGATGAAGCTCGAGTTTTGTATTATGGTTTCGTTCCAAGTTTTATTGGTTAATATAATGAAAAGGGCATGAAATCGAGCAAGTATTAGAGGTCTATTCAATTTGGAAAAGTGACCTATGTATATGTTTTATTTGGGTGATTGTGAATTATTGATAGTGTTTGATATTTTATGGTGATATATGATGAATAGAGATGGACCAATGTGGTTGTGTGTTTCTTTTGATTTTGTTTTAAATGAAAGGAAAAGAAATGAAAGATACCAAGTATTATCTTAACAGGACTGTTGGAAGTCATAGTGATTATGAGTGTGATTACAGACTGTGTTAATTGAGAAGTTTTGAAGAAATTGAATGTGGGACAGTGAATAGTTTTGACACACAGTAATTGTTTAATTGGTATTGGTATATTTTGTATTGAATACAGAGTTGTTTTTATGGATTACTTGATTTGTTTTATGAACAGTATTTGTTTTTTCCCTACCATTCTCTCACTTTTTTGCATATTACAAGTCCCCTCGCTTTCACATATTCACTATCCACTCCCTGGTCTTAAAATTAAATTATAGTTAAGTTAAAATCTATATTATAATAGTTAAAGGATGGCACAGTGATGAGTTACAGTGATATTTTCTTTTGATTTACTATAAAGTTGATTGTTTCATGATTTGTTGAGCAATAATCATGATCTACCCCCCTTCATTTTAACACTTTTTCGGTCAATACAATCCCTCACATATCCCAGAACCCTTATTCACCCCCTACTCATAGAAAAGTATTAAATGATTTGTATGGATTGGGTTGCATGAGTCTGATGTATTGCTGAGCCAAACTTTGTTTCATATTTAAAGAGATGTCATGTATGGTTGTTGAAGAAACTAGTTGCTAATCAATAATGCATACAGGAATGAGATTTTTCAGCAAAGGTAGCCATGGTCGGGGTAATAGAGGAAGAGGAAATTGGAACAGGGGCCCTAGAAGGCCAAGTTTTTCTATACATTTTGATGCAGACTCGTAAGAGTTGAGCCAACTATTTCAAGCTAGATTTTTTAACTAGATTGGAAAAGGAGTGGTCCAACCTAGGCCATAAATGCCTCCATTCCAAGCCCCACATGTCCCTGGTATCCCAGTGCCCTCTCATGTCTCATTACAACCTGAAGTCCCTAAAAACGACGGATGGAAAGAGATTGTCCATCTGGCTGTCTCCCAACATCGTGGCTAGCCTAACTTGTCTCTACCTGCTCCTCCACATGTTAATCAAATTTTTCAAGCTGCCTCTGCCCACTCACTAGTGCAATCTTCCCATGCAAGAAAAAGGTTAAAAACTAAGGTCCACCATGCTCCTGACAAAGGAAAAGTCGTTGCTTCCCCCTCCTCTCCCTCAAATGACTCTGCTAAATCCGTGTCATCCCACATGCATTTGAGAGATGATTGCTCTCATGTTATTAGTGATATTAGGCCTAAAGGCTCCACGCAGCCTAAGGAAAATTCAGAGAAATAAAAGGGTGACAGCAGCAACAAGGGGAAGATTGCCTTTGAGAGTGGAAAATATGGGTTTTAAGTGTTTTTATTTATTGATTGTTGAGAAGAGTTGAATTCTGAAATTTTGGACAACACACTATTTTTTGGATATATGGATAATATATTTTTGGATATAATTTCAATTATCATTGATATAAATTGTCAAATTATGAGAGTGATGATGGGAGACACAAGGAGGGATGTCTTTTATTGATTAACTAGTTGTGTTATTCTTGTCAAAGAACTAAAGGGAGTCACAAGGGGTCCCACCTACTAGTTATTATTTATTAAAAACCCTTATTATGATTTTATTATTTTCCCCCCTTAATTAAAAAGTTGCTTGAGTTTCAGTTAACTTAACTAAAGAGGTAGTTTAACTAATTCAACTAATTCTCATTGCTTAAAGGAAAAAGGAAAAGGAGGAACAAGAGGAAAATAGAAGGAGAAAGCATACTAAGGTCTGCTCTTTTATTTTTATTGAGATAATTCAGTTTTCATTCATCCTTTAATTCATTGAAAGTCTAATTCTCTTTTATGATAGCGGGGTCATATTGTAGACAGCAAGATTCAGGGTTGAATTACATCATTCAGACACTTGTTTTTCAGAGGTGTTGATCTATCTTTGATAGTTTGTGTAGACTTGTCTGTTTGTAAATTAAATTTCATGACTGATAAATGCTATTTTGCAGAGTCGAGTGGGAAGCAATCTATGGCAAGCTAATCCATCTTTTAAAGTTCAGTTTTTTACTTTCTGTCAGAAGTCCTTTTGTATGGTTTTCATCGGGGACATCTAAGTTTGACTTTGGTCCAAACTTCCTCAAGGAATTTTGTAAAGAGAACGAGTCTTTTGATAAATTGGAATGAAATAAACAATTGATTTATGTCTCATCTTTGTTGATTATTGACTTAGTGTTTTTACATTTATCTCTACATTTATTAATGCATCTATTATATTCATAAAATTACATAAATATTGAATTTTTCAGCAAACTTTCATTTATTAAAAAAAATAGCCTAAGCACTTGTAACCAATACTTGTGGATTAGGAAACAATTTTTTATGGCTATAAACATAGGGTTATATTCCCGTCTATCTTGCTTTAGCCAAGTAAGATCTGAAAATGATTGAGTAAGATCATTGCATATCTTTTCCTCAACATTTATTTGGCGACATTACTCGGGAAATATTCAATATCTCTCTGGTTGATTTTTATGCTTGATTATCATCGAATACATCTATTTTTCTCATATTGATTCTTTGATTTTTTTTATTTCTTAATGACTGTACCTGTTGCAAGGAAGCCCAATATTGAGCCCAGTCTTCAAGATCAGACTAGCATTGCTTTAAATTTGTTTAACGCCATTTTAGAAACTGCTAATACTCGGGTGAGCTTAATCATTCATGGGTAGCAATTAAACAATACATAAGTGTCCAATAACGTTGGGAAGCTAGACGTAGACAGCCTAGAAATCAGCCATAACCCTCCTTTTCCCTTCAACTTTGAACTTCTTTTCATGTCCTTAGACCCTCATGTTTCTAGGAGAAGAAGAGGCTTATCACCTGAAATTAATCCTATTGTTGAAATAGGAAGAAGGAAAATTGTGTTATCAACCCAACAAAGTTATCAAAGGAGAACCTTATCTAATTCATCCAGTTCGCCTTTCTCTCCCTTACCTATCATCCACAAGATGGCATCTAGTGGTGGCTCTGGTGGCACTGGAAGTGCTTCCTCCTCTCAGTGTTCAGCTTCGTTAGTTATTGGTAGCTTATATAGTCACCAAGTCCTTGTCCAATCTACCACAAACCCCACCAAAGTCATTAAAAAGTATGGTCTTTTTCAATTTGAAGAAGATGTTACAACCACTCTGTGGCATGTTTCCTCTCCTCTTAACCTAGCACCTGCTACTCGTCCACTTCCTAAATTCAAAGAGCATCTTCCTAGGTTTTCAGGGAATAACATTGTCACTACAAATGAACACATGGTTGCATTTTCTAATTCCTGTCACAACATAGGAGCCAATGACAATGATAATTTCATGCGCTTATTTGTCAATTCCCTAGAAGGAAAGGCTACGACCGATTTCTTTGACCTTCCTCCTAAGATTTTGTCTACTTGGGAGGAGTTAGTCTATTGGTTCAAATCAACCTATGGGCAATCTAAAATCCCATCTGAGCAGTTACTAGAATAAAATAACATCTCTTATAAGGATGGTGAGACCATCAAGTCCTTCAACTTGCGTTTCACCAAGTTATACAATCAAATCCCTGAACTTATTCGACCTCAGAACCAAGACGCATTCATGCATTATTATAATTCATTACCTTCCCCCTACCGTCATAGGCTTGAGGAAAATTACATTGATAACCTTAGTTCCACTCTGCATACTTGTTTAGAGTATGAAGAATAGCTTGAAAGAACAAGTCTTCCTCAGGGAGAATCAACTAAACAAATAGACATGTCCGCCCTCTTACATCTTGTACAAGACATGAATAATCGTATGATAGCATACGTGTTGGATCATGTTGTCATTGATGTCAATGGTTTGATTGATTGATGTCAAGTGATTGATTGATTTCAAAGGATTGATTGATTGATGACTTATGTAATATAATATGTATTGTCCTTGATGAGAATGCATAGATGAAGATGGATCAATGAGTTGTCATTGATAGATGATGAAGACGGATCGATGTGGTTCCATTGGTATATGATGCATTGTTGGAAAAATGTATAGATGACTC
>ML777885.1:1156444-1175820 GCA_009831015.1 Picea engelmannii
GTACATGTTGAGTACATGGTTGAGACAAGTAGTTGATGAGTTGGCACATACATGAGGTGTATAGTTGATGATGTTGGTACATATTGATGAGTCATTGTTGATGAGTGGTTGACACATGATTGGTATATACTCGGTACATGGTTCATGCTCTTGTTTATGGTACAGATTGATATCTGTTGAGGATTGTTGCCTCATCTCAATTGGTGATGAGAATGCAAGCTGAGTCTTGCATATAGAGCTGGTGCTCTTGTAGAGTTGTACTCTATTCAGTTGTTGTTGATAAACCCCAAGGATTGTAGTCCGCAATAAAAATAAAATTGTACATACATCTTGTGTTCTTTGTGTTCATTGTGGTGATGACTTGTTGATGATATATTGTTGATATATGTTGCTAATATGTGCTCACATCTAACTGGTTATAAATGAAAACAATGGGTAATGAATAAATGTTGAATGTTAATTGATGAGTTTTTGTGCAAGAGGGAAGTTTTGGGAAAAAGAGCCCCACACTCATTCACCCCCCCTCTAAGTGTGGTAGGTGTGTCCATTGGTTCAAATCAACCTATGGGCAATCTAAAATCCCATCTGAGCGATTACTAGAATACAATAACATCTCTTATAAGGATGGTGAGACCATCAAGTCCTTCAACTTGCGTTTCACGAAGTTATACAATCAAATCCATGAACTTATTTGACCTCAGAACCAAGACGCAGTCATGCATTATTATAATTCATTACCTTCCCCCTACCATCATAGGCTTGAGGAAAATTACATTGATAACCTTAGTTCCACTCTGCATACTTGTTTAGAGTATGAAGAACATATTGAAAGAACAAGTCTTCCTCAGGGAGAATCAATTAAACAAATAGACATGTTCGCCCTCTTACATCTTGTACAAGACATGAATAATCATATGATAGCATACGAGCGAAAGGGAAATGTCTCCCCTCTTACCCCTGGAGCTTCATCCTCTTCTGCACCCCCCTTTAGAAATCCAAATGAAAATAATTTTCATCCTAAAGCTATCATGCCTCGTAGTTGGTGTAACTTTTGTGAGGATCACCACGAGGAAACCACATGTGCAGTAAAGAATCTTTCCAGAGATAAGATATTTGGTAAAACACTGAAAACTACCATCATTGTCCTAGATTTTACAGAGCCGGAAGATGTCATGATCATCAATACTAGGAACAAATCCTACACTCCCAAAGGCAAATATGATCCTCCCCTCAATTCTTCTAGCTCAAGTTCATCCTCACCAGCTGCTACTATTCAGGTTCCTAAGGTTCCTTACAGTTAAGGAACTACCTCCCCTCTCCCCTCTTCCAAATACAATATTCTAAATCAATTGGCCAACATCAAAGAAGATGCAACCCTTCTAGACATGGTTGTCGTCCCTAAACAATAGAGGCATCTAAAACAATTCATGGAAGGAAAATATTCCATTGTATCCAACCTCTCTGAAGAGGTAAATGAAGAGGATTCCTTTGTAAATAAATTAGGTGTACATAACTTTAGATACCCTATAAAAAATCCCCCTTTTTATATTTCTGTAAAGATCATGGATAAGATCACCCATTGTTTCCTCATTGACGGCAGTTCGAGCCCAAGTGTGATGTCGAAGATTATTATGGAAGAGTGTCTTGTACAAATGAAAATTCCAGAAGCATGTTCTCTTATAATAGTCTACAACAAACGACCATAGGTGAAATCAAAGACGTGACCTTGGTTTTGTGCGCACACCTTGAAATAACGACAACCCTTAATATTCAGGTAATTGATATTCTAGTAATAAATTACTCAATCAACTTAGGAAGATATTGGAAAGCTTTGGTAGGTGGATACCTCTCACTCGACGGGACGCACTTATCCATTCCTCGGAATGGAAAAAACATCATAGTCCTTAGAGAGGGAAGGATTTCTACTTACATAGAAAGTGTTCCACAACCTAATGTGAATTGTATCGAAGAGGACCTAGGGGTGTATTCCATGTTTTCTGAGGAGGATAACATTCCCTTGGAACAAATCGACTTAGATGACAATATGTGGCACATGCAATTCGATGGTTCATGCTCTAATGAAGGAAATGGAGCTGGCATTATCTTGTACTCTCTTGTAGGGAAAATTTATAACTTTTCTTATAGGTTGGAGTTTGCTTGCACAAATAATGTCATTGAATTCAAATCTTTATTATTAGGCATTGAAAACGCCTATAATCTGGGTTGTGGGCACCTCACAGTTTTTGGGGATTCTGAGCTTGTTGTGAACCTGGTACATAAGATATACTCTCCTAGCAACAAGTTGATGAAACGATACACCCAAACTATTTGGTCACTTATCTTGAACCTACTATCTTTCCACATTACTCATGTTAAGAGGGAATTGAACTCAATGGTTTATCGGTTAGTTGTTTTCGTGGCCTCTCCTAATCGGCAACTTCTACCACACAGAACTGATTGTACTTTTCAATCTCTATATCGTCCACATATCCCTGACAATATAAAGTCATGGTAGGTCTTCTCTAGTGATGAGAGCATCTTTTATTTCATTCAAAATAAACCCTATAAGCCCAAGGAAATTATATCCATGGAAGATAACAAGATTCCTAAGGGCTTGACTCCTCTAGAGAGTTCATTTTCATAGAGTGATGTAGAAAATAAAGAGAAACACAAAGAAGAGGAGTCGAAAAGGAAGGTGGGTGAAATCATCTCCTTGAACATTGGAACACCCGAGTCTCCAAAGAATGTTAAAATAGGTGCCCAATGTTCTGATGAAGAGAAAATGAAGTTTGCCAAGTTGCTTGGAGAATTTCAAGATGTTTTTGTTTGATATTATGAGGATCTTTGTGGTTTTGATCCCTCTCTTATACATCATGTCATTCCCATCAAGGAAGGCATAAAACTAGTTAGGCAAAAACAAATACCTATCAACCCTGCACCGGAAGCAATTATTCGAAAGGAGTTGGAAAAACTCTTGAAGGATGGAATCATCTTTCTGGTCAAGTATTTTGAATGGGTTTCCAATTTGGTTCCCGTTCGGAAAAAAACTGGTCAGATTAGATTATATGTTGATTTTTGCGCATTAAATCGGGCTAGTATAAAAGATCACTTTCCTCTCCCTAACATGGAAATAATTTTTCAGCAAGTTGCAAGGTCACATATGATGTCCTTACTTGACGGTTTCTCTGGATACAATCAAATAAAGGTAAAAAGCGTAGATAAATATAAAACCACCTTTATTACTCATTGGGGTACCTTTTCTTATGAACGTATGCATTTTGTCTTATCTAACGCATGTGCAACTTTTCAAAGAGATATGCAAATATATTTTGACGATTTGATGGGAAAGATCATTCAGATCTACCTTGATGACTTAACTGTGTACTCTAAAAACCGATCAGATCATTTTGGTCATCTTAAAAGAGTTCTCATGCGATGCAGGAAATTTGGCATCTATCTAAACCCTTCTAAGTCCATTTTCTGCGTTACAAAGGGAAAACTCCTTGGACACATTGTCTCTGATTCGGGAATAAGCATTGATCCCGAAAGGATTGTTGCTATCCTTAATCTGCCTGCTCCCACTTCCAAGAAGGAGGTTCAATATTTTATGGGTGTTATTAACTTCATTTGTAGGTTTGTTCCTCATTTTTTTGTGATGGTCAAACCAATTCATAATCTACTTAAGCAATATCGTTCTTTTTCTTGGACAGATGATGTCGAAGATTCTTTTGTAGGGATCAATAAAGCAGTCAGCTCCGCACCGGTTTTGGCAAAGCCGGACTTTGAGAAAGAATTTATTATATATAATAATGCCACAGAGGAAGCAATTTTTGCTATCCTCATGCAAAGTGATGACCAAGGTAACGAAAAACCAGTGGCTTACATGAGTCAAATTTTGTTTGATGATGAATTTAAATATTCTTTTATTGAAAAACATGATTTCTCTCTTGTTAAATCCGTTGAAAAGTTTCACCACTTCATCTTAGGTAACAATACATTGGTAAAAGTCCCTTTACCTGTTGTCAAGTTTTTTCTCTCACAAAATTATCTTTCAGGGAAGCTTTCACATTGGCTTGCCAAGATTCAGGAGCATGATTTAAATATCGTGACTTCTACCACTATAAAGGGATGTGACTTATCCCTTCACTTAGCTCAGCATGCTGAAAATAGTGATGAACAGGATAGTTCCCTATCAGTATTATTCTACATTGATAATCAGATCCTTCCTATGTCTGAACATCCTTGGTATAAGAATTTAGTTTACTATTTACAAAACCAAAGGTATCTAGACAACTTAGTCCCTCGTCAAAGGAGAAGGCTCTGTCTTGAATATGCTAGATACATCATTATAGGAGACTTATTGTTTCGAATATCTATTTATGGTATGTTGCTTCTTTGTGTAAACAATGAGGAAGCACAAAAACTATTGCAAGAAACTCATGGTTCTTCAAATTCTCCCATTCATGTAGGAGGTCATTTTTCTTCTAAAACCATTGCTTTCAAGATTATTAGAAAAGGATACTATTGTCCTTCAATCTTTTGTGACTCTTATGTTTTTTTGAGATCTTGTGACAAGTGCCAAAAAATTGTTGGGAAAGAATGCCTTTCATCCATGTCGTAACAACATGTCCTCCCAGACTTTCCTTTTTCAAAGTGGCGATTGGATTTTATTGGTCCTATTAATTCTTTGTCTTCGGCAGGAAAAGTCTTTATTTTGACAGCCATAGACTATTTTACAAAATGGGTTGAAGTTGTCACACTTAAGCATTCGACAGATGATCAGGTGATTTATTTCCTTGAAAATAACATCTTTTCCAGATTTGGCCTTCCATTGGAAATTATAACAGACAATGGTCCCTCTTTTATTTCTTCTAAGTTGACCCAATTTTTAGCAAAGTTGGGGGTTAAACATTTCACCTCATCAGATTATTATCCCCAAGGAAATGGGAAGGTCAATTCTACCAACAAGAATCTAGTGAGAATCATCAAAAGACTCATCGAAGATAATCCTCGTCAATGGCACACTCTCCTCACTTATGCCCTTTGGGCAGATCAAACTACCACTAAAGTGAGCACTGGTAGCACTCCTTTCCATCTTGCTTATGGTCAAGAAGCCATTCTTCCTAATGAGATGGAACTTTCCTCCTTAAGTTTAATGCTACAAATCGAAGAATTAAATTCTTCTGATGTTTCACAAAGGATGAATGCACTCCTAGCTTTAGAGGAGAAAAGGATGTTTGCCTTGGATAATATAAAAAAGAGACAACAGACTGTTAAGAAGTATTTCAACAAGAGTGTCAAAACTGTCAAATTTAAAGTCAATGAGAAAGTATTGTTGTGGGATTCAGCTCATGCTGATAGGGGAAGACACTCAAAGTTTCAAAAATTATGGTTGGGTCCTCTCAAGATTGATTTTGTCATGGGTACAAACTCTTACATTCTAAAAGATTTACAAGAGTGATTGTTTTCCTACAACACTAACGGTTCTCACTTAAAACATTACGTGGAACCAACTTGAAGAGTTTAAACATTGTTTGTATTTTTCTGTATATTAGTAGTTCAGTTCTATTTTCATTTTTGGTATTTTTATTACTGCTTTTTCAATTCTTCTTTCAAAACAATTTTCAATTCTTCTTTTATTTTAGTAGTTATCCTTATTTTAGTAGTTATCCTATTGTTTTAAATTTTGCAGTTCCATTTCTGTATGAATTTTATTGCTTTCAATCTTTTAAGTTCAATTTTGGTCACGAATAAAATGTTGGATCAGTCCTGCCACAGTGAAACTCCTGCAAGGTATTGTTAGTCAATAAAAATCAAGCTTACACGGTTGTTACGATGTTCCCCCTGAAGGCATCATTGAATTTGTTATCTTCTTTCACTGCTACCTTATGAGAAAATTGGTTGCCTCTCGCTTCTGCTTTACATTTATTCATCCATTTGAGATTCAAAAGAGCAAGTCCATAAAAAAAAATTATCCTTGAATTCGAGAGGAAATTATGGTTGAATTATTATGCATACAAGGATAAACCCCATCATACTTAACATTTTCCATGAGTTATTCCTAAATTCCCAGACATTTTTCCATTAAATCCGCTCACTTCCCCTTGTTGCATGATCATTTTGGTTATATCTTCTTGATCTGTTGTTATTGGTCTGTGAAACCATATATTATGAGTTCTTAATCTGTTGGAAACAGATTTCCCTGTGGAGTCTCCAGTTTGTTGACGATAAAAATTGCAACAAGGAATTTCGCGTGCAAAGTATTGTTAAAGCCTATTATTTAAACTATGCTAATAAGATATAATACTAGTAGGTGGGACCCCCTTGTAGACTGGAGGCTCGGAGATAGTAGTATCACACATTTTATGTTGTTGTTTTGATGTTGCTTACAGGGTCTTATATGGTTGATGATTTGGTCTTGGCTTCGTTTTGACATAATGACGGGTGGATGATGCATATTATGGGATGTTCTGTTATTCGAAGATTTAATTTTATGTTGTGATTGGCATATATTTACAGTGCTATGTTTGATCATGTCACCATGAATTATTACTTGGCTACACCTACACAAGAAATATGTTAGTAGCAACATAAAAATAAAAAAAAATGAGAAAGAGACTTACAAAAAAACCAAAAGAAAGGGCCTATACTATGCTATGTTAGAAGTTATGTGCAATTAAAATGAAACAAGTTAGTGTTAATCCTAACTACAAATGGTTAGTGGCTATGTGATTTGGATTTGAGTTATATTGGGCACATTTGATATATGGTATGGTATGGAAGTTGGCAATGGTTAATATGAATTTTTGGGTGGCACATTTGGAAAGCAATGTGGTCGCATATTTCAATGGTTTGGAATTAATGACATCATTAATGTATTAGTGATTGTTGGTTGTCGTGTACTTCAAAATTAAATGAAAAGGAAGATGGAAACGACGTGCATTAAATGCACATCACTCCATACTTCCGCCATTGGGTCGTCACCCTAGTATGGTTATTGTTGCATTTCGTTTTGATGGTGGTTAAGCTCTGAGATCCAGCCTAGGAAGGAAGTGCTCGACCAGCTCCCCCCTTTTAAAAGCTATTGGTTACAGGTATGGTTCTTTTCACCATCCATGAATTTCACTCAATGTATGAACAAACGATGGCTCACTAATGCTTTGGTTTGTGTTTTCCTGAGATTGGCAACTGTGTAAATGTGTGGTTCTTCTCCCTGGAATGACTGTGTTGTTATTCATTTTTGCAAGTAAAAGAATTGGTTGGTTGAGTTGTGCATTCGCTATTTGTTCTGTGTGGTGAAAATTGTGATGTCTCTCTGTAATTTTTAAGTGGATATGGGTATTATCGCTTTGTGTTTTGTTGGAGGGTTTCGTTGTGTTTATCCTTGTTGGTCGCCTCCTCATGGTTATGAGGGTAACCTTGTCCAGTCATATTCGGGCTACTATGTGGTTGTTGTGTATGTTTTTCGGACTGCCTTTTGGTCACTGTGTAATTTTCCAAAGTCATGGTCGTGGGTTTATTACATGGTCGTGGGATTATTTTTATGGTCTTGGCATCAATGTACCTCGGAAGTTGATTATAGGGTGGCCATTATGCCAATATACATGGTTGTTTGGTGATATAAGTTATGCCTCGGGCCAGCATTCCCACTAGCATTGTTATCCATTGATTTGGTCCTTGATAAATGCACAAAGTATACCTCTATGTGATCTAGGTTACCTTTCACTTTCCAATGGACATTCATTTCTCCTATGCATTGTTTTCCTACACTACCCATCATTGAACTATTGCACCATTGCACAAACTGGGAGTTATAAGGATCATTGTGGTTCTACCGTGCTTGTATTGAAGGGTCTCTGCCTATTGGTTGATATGTTTGACCTCTAGTCTCTTTGTGCTTGTGATGACTGAGAGAACCCTTGATTACTTCTTTTTATTCATTGTTACAGAGCCCGATTATAATAATCCCTAACTGTTCTCACTCTTGTCAGGCATCTTGTTGATTGTCATAGATTGGTTGAGTGATTATGACAGTGCTTTCAGTACTTATATTGAACTCGTTTGATTGAGTTGGTTGGGAAGTGGTGATCAAGGATGAGTAATAATGTACAGTTAGAAGGCTGCCTCTTTTTTGTTATGCTTTCTATCATTGTGTTCTTACAGCATGGTGTCAATTGCAAGTTGGTGATTGCTATGTGTTTCACTAGTCCCGATCGGGATCATGGCAATTGTGGAAATCATTGACTATGATTTAGTTGTTTCACTGTGTGTCTATTATGGAGGCATCATGCATGTTTTATTTAATTTCATCATCAGTGATGAAGCTCGAGTTTTGTATTATGGTTTCATTGCAAGTTTTATTGGTTAATATAATGAAAAGGGTATGAAATTGGGCAAGTATTAGAGGTTTGTTCAATTTGGAAAAGGGACCTGTGTATATGTTTTATTTGGGTGATTATGAATTATGGACTGTGTTTGATATTTTATGGTTATATATGATGAATAGAGATGGAGCAATGTGGATGTGTGTTTCTTTTGATTTTGTTTTAAATGAAAGGAAAAGAAATGAAAGAGACCAAGTATTATCTTAACAGGACTGTTGGAAGTCATAGTAATTATGAGTGTGATTACAGACTGTGTTAATTGAGAAATTTTGAAGAAATTGAATGTGGGACAGTGAACAGTTTTGAAACATAGTAATTGTTTAATTTCTATTGGTATCTTTTGTATTGAATACATAGTTGTTTTTATGGATTACTTGATTTTTTTTATGAATAGTATTTGTTTTTTCCCTACCATTCTCTCACTTTTTCACACATTACAAGTCCCCTCGCTTTCCCATATTCACTATCCACTCCATGTTCTTAAAATTAAATTATAGTTAAGTTAAACTTTGTATTATAACAGTTAAAGGATGGCACATGGATGAGTTATAGGGATATATTATTTTCATTTACGATACAGTTTATTTTTTGATGATTTTTTTAGCAGTAATCATGATCTACCCCCCTTCATTTTAACACTTTTTCGGTCAATACAAACCCTCACATATCCCAAAACCTTTGTTCACCCCTTTCTCATAGAGAAGTATTAAACGATTTGTATGGATTGGATTGCATGAGTCTGATGTATTGTTGAGCCAAACTTTGTTTCATATTTAAAGAGATGTCATGTATGGTTGCTGAAGAAACTAGTTTCTAATCAATAATGCATACAAGAATGATATTTTTTAGCTGAGGTAGCCATGGATGGGGTAACAGAGGAAGAGGAAATTGGAACAGGGGCCCTAGAAGGCCAAGGTTTTCTATACATTTTGATGCAGACTCGCAAGAGTTGAGCCAGCTATTTCAAGATGGATGTTTTAACTGGATTGGACAAGGAGTGGTCCAAACTAGGTCAGAAAGGCCTCCCTTCCAAGCCCCACATGTCTCTAGTATCCCAGTGCCCCCCCATGTCTCATTAAAACCTGAAGTCCCTGAAAACGACGGATGGAAAGAGATTGTCCATCCGACAGTCTCCCAACATCGTGGCTGGTGTAACTTGTCTCTACCTACTCCTCCAACTGTTAATCAAATGTCCAAGTTGCCCCTTCCCACTCACCAATGAAGTATTCCCATGCAAGCAAAAGGTTAAAAATCGAGGCCCACCATGCTCCTGAGAAAGGAAAATCCATTGTTGCCCCCTCCTCTCCCTCTAATGACTCTGCCAAATCCATGTCATCTTGCATGCATTTGAGAGATGATTGCTCTCATGTTATCAGTGAGATTAGGCCTAAAGGATCCACGCAGCCTAAGGAAAATTTAGATAAATCAAAGGGTGATAGCAACAACAAGAGGAAGATTGCCTCCCAGAGTGGAAAATATGGGTTTTAACTGTTTTTATTTATTGATTGTTGAGAACAGTTGACTTCTGAAATTTTGGACAACACACTATTTTTTGGATATATGGATAATATATTTTTGGATATAATTTCAATTATCATTGATATAAATTCTCAAATTATGAGAGTGATGATGGGAGCCACAAGGAGGGATGTGTTTGATTGATTAACTAGTTGTGATATGCTTGTTAAAGAACTAAAGGGAGTCACAAGGGGTCCCACCTACTAGTTATTATTTATTAAAAACCCTTATTATGATTTTAATATTTTCCCCCCTTAACTAAAAAGTTGGTTGAGTTTTAGTTAACTTAACTAAAGAGGTAGTTTAACTACTTCAACTAATTATGATTGCTTAAAGGTAAAAGGAAAAGGAGGAACAAGAGGAGAATAGAAGGAGAAAGCATACTAAGGTCTTCTCTTTGAGTTTTATTGAGATAATTCAGTTTTCATTCATTCTTTAATTTATTGAAAGTCTAATTCTCTTTTATGATAGCAGGGTCCTATTGTAGACAGCAAGATTCAGGGCTGAATTACATCATTCACATACTTGTTTTTCAGAGGTGTTGATCTATCTTTGATAGTCTGTGTAGAATTGTTTGTTTGTGAATTAAATTTCATGATTGATAAAGGCTATTGTGTAGAGTCGAGTGGGTAGCAATCTGTGGCAAGCTGATCCAGCTTTTAAAGTTCAATTTTTTACTTTCTGTCAGAAGTCCTTTTGTATGGTTTTCATTGGGGACATCTAAGTTTGACTTTGTTCCAAACTTCCTCAGGGAATTTTGTAAAGAGAACAAGTCTTTTGATAAATTGGAATGAAATAAACGATTGCTTTATGTCTCATATGTGTTAATTATTGACTTGGTGTTTTTACTTTTGTCTCTACATTTATTTTTGCATCTGTTATATTTAGAAAATTACATAAATATTGAATTTTTCAGCAAACTTTCATTTATAAAAAAAATCATCCTAAGCAATTGTAACCAATACTTGTGGATTATGAAACATTTTTTTATGGCTATAAACATAGGGTGATATTCACGTCTATCTTTATTTAGCCAAGTAAGATCTGAAAATGCTTGAGTAAGATCATTGTATATATTTTCCTCAACACCAGGTTCGGAATCCCGATTGAGATTGTCATTGATCATGGCAGTCACTTTCATAATGAAATGATGGAAGAACTAGCAGCTAAACTAGGGTTTAAGAATGGTCATTATTCCCCTTACTATCCCCAGGAAAATGGATAGGTAGAGGCCGTAAACAAGTCTCTCAAGACCATTTTGCATAAAATTGTCAACCAGAGAAAATCTGACTGGCATATCTTGCTATATCCTGCACTTTGCGCATACCGAACCTCGGTCAATATTGCCACTGGTTTTTCTCCTTTACAGTTAGTACATAGTGTGGATTTGATCTTACCTATTGAATGTGAAATCCCCTCTCTTAGATTGGCAGTTGCGCTCCTACCTGACACTTCTGATCTCGAACGACGCCTCATGCACCTAGAGAGCCTTGACGAGCAGCGTCAAAACGCCTCTATGGCTATCGAAGAAAATAAAAGACGTGTCAAGGTCCAATATGATAAGTTTTTATATCCTCAATTGTACGTTGAGGGTGAATTGGTCCTTTTATATGATCAATCCAAAGAACCACTAGGGGTAGTCAAGTTCAAACCCATGTGGCACGATCCCTATATTGTGCAACATGTCTTGGAAAAAGGAGCCTATGAATTAGAAGATTACGAAGGGAACATGTTGGTTGAGCCCAAGAATGGCCTCTACTTGAAAATATATTACGCTTGAGCCCCAAGATTGGGAGTAACTCTTTGTATACTAATGTAATTTATTGTATATTTCTTCTCCCTTAATTTTTTGTCTTCATCTTGCTTATCGATTTTTCCCTTGGTTGGCAGATGTCAATGGAGTCTTCGGTCTACTTAGGATTCACAAACGAAGCCAGTCGTCATACACAAAACTTGGCTTCCACCGCTTGGGTTTTTTACTCACCCGAGGGTCTACTGGTGTCTTCAAGTGGCGTATGCCTAGGGCCATCCACGAATAATTTGGCCAAATATAGCATCGTTATAGAACTTTTGTGTGTTTCCATTTCGCATGGTATTATCTCTTTAGAGGTTCGCCCGGATTCTCAGTTAGTAGTATGTCAGTTGAATGGCGGTTACTGTGTGTGTGACCCTACGTTACTCTGACAATTCCTACGGGTACGCCTTTTAGAATGACAGTTTGATTTTATTACTTATCATCACATACCTAGGAGTTCTAATTATGTATCTGATGCATATGCTAATTTCGTTTTAGATTGTCATTTTTCACATAACTAAAGCAAAGAAAACATCCTCATCAATGTACAAATTGTAACATAAGTAAATTTGATGAACCATGTTTTTATATATATTTCAAAAACAAATATGATGTTTATAGTAAAAAATTGGGGCTAACACCTTCAATACACATATACAGCCGATAATAAAAAAGTCATGACATCTAATCCTGTGGCGCTGGATGAGTGTCATGATAACAAACTATGGCGATTGTGAGACACCAATAGAGTCACACCCAATATCTAGGCACGCCTACCACCTGTTGTTGCATAGCCTCCAGCCAATCCTCCACCTAAACCATCGAAATCCTTTGTTTCAAATAAGACAGGTTGCCCTGCATGATTTGAAGGACTCTCTCTACTTCTCCTCCCACCGCCTCATCTCCCCGGTGCCTCCGAAGATGTCATGGAAGCTTGTCCGGTCATCGTGGACCTACGTCTGCGTCGCATACGTGTCTAATTAGTACTTAAACATCATCCAAAAATATTTTGTTTTTCTATACAAAAAAATGAAATATTTAAAAAAAAAATTGACATACCTATGTCCCTGTAGGCAGTCCCTAGTGGTAATGGCATGTCAGGGTCCCTTCTGAAGTCAATCCCTGCATAGGGGTAGTCATCCATAGCAATGACCTACCGTCTCCACCAGTAAAAGAAATCATCATTGTAGGGTGTGGGCACTCTACCTCCCCTCTGCCATCTCATCACCTTGGTCCACCATGCCATGGGTGGATCGCAAGGTCCTCGTGGAATGATCTCAACTCTAGGTCCAAAAACTGGAACCCGCTCGAAGAAAAAGCTACACAAGATGGAAGCAAACCCGAAGTTCCTCTTACCACCTTGTTTTCATTCTGTCAATTGGCTCGTCATGTTAACCAGTATTGAGGTGCAAATTCGTACACCGTAGGTATCAAGCACTCTACGGAATAGAACATAAGCGGCCTTGATTCCTAGTGCAACGAGTTCGATCCTATGATCTGTGTCAAAACAAGGACAACAATCTTGAGGCTTAGATTGTTTATCACTTGGATGGGGAGTTGACTCCCGACCTTCTTGGTCCCTGCAATGTAATGAGCATCTATGTATTCTTTTATATTCATATCGCTCCCATTTTCTCGAGATTTGAGGTTGACCACCTCACCCTAACGCGACAATCCCATTAAGAAATAAATACCCTCAACTTCAAATCTTAATGGTTGCCCATCAAGGTTGAAGCTCTCAATCTCTAGATCCCAGTAATCCATGAGCAACTGTAGCAGTCTCACTTGGGCCCTCATCCCTTTGAGAGCCCAAAAATTATACAACCCGCATCTTTTCAAGGCCATTTGGTCCCCTGGATCTCTTTCCATGGCAGCATCTACCTCCTCATGCTCTCTTTCCCTCTACTCTATCACGATCCTGCATCATTTTTTTGAGTTAGCAATCATCAAAAACATTGTTTACGAACATATACATGGGTTGAAGCGTTTACATTCGCATATAGGGTTGAGTATACGCTGGTTGTATTTTAGACAACCATGTATAATCACTCGTATACGCAACCCGATGAAAGGTAGCTCGCATACACCTAAACTTCTAATTTGTGCCCTAAATAACTTAAAAATTGAGACCTAAATACAAAATGTAATCCACTAGATAGAAAGAGGAGGGGAAGTGGAATTACTTGGTCCAAACGGTCGTTGATTCCATCATTCGTAGCTCCCGCAATCACCAGTTGAAGATCGGAGGTAATTTGGTCCAAAATGCACTATTTGGGTAAAAAATGAAAATGGTATAGTAAATTTGGATTTTTTTTACTTTTTTACCCACTTTGCATAGTTTCGGATAATATTTTCGCCTAACGGACTAATACAACAGGGGATTGAGTTGGTTTTTGTAGTTTTGTCCATGGATTATTGTGGTTTTCAGCGTTATGTCAACCGTTCGTAACTTCAGATAGGTATTTTCGCTACCCAGCATATAGGATAGGTATCCATTCCATCCTCCACACTTGCATCGTCCTATAACTGTCACTCATATGCCTTAGGTACAACCCCATTTTTTAGTGACACGAAACTTTCTATCTGCTACTAGAAGTGTCATTATCAAATAGTAGAGACTTACCAAACATGGGTACCCTAGTTAGATCCTCTGCTTCATTCGGTGCCCATGCAGAATTTTTTTTTATAGGACCGGGATTCCCTTATAGCTAATACATGACTTTATATTGAACCTCATTTCTCACTCATAAACATGTTGACCTATACCTAGAGGACTCCCAAGCAAGTTTGATTTAATTTCTTTTCCGACTCGTTTTCAAAAAGTGAAAATATTTTTGAGTGAACTTGTCTCTTTCACACTCATAAATTGGATTTGAAAGGATGTCTATTTGGTACAAGTTTATCCCTTTTTCAAACCAAGTAGACTAAGATTATGAAAAAATACATTTTTTGGCGTTAAGTTGAGATTGCATCTCATGCCATTGCTTGCAGTATTGAGCCTATCGTCAGTTCTCTCTTTGCATTATAAACCATTTTCCTCAGCAGTTTTGTATCCTCAAGCAAGAATAGCCTTGTTTATATCCTTCGCAACTTAACACCCTATACCCAGGAGGGAACATTCCCCCAAGTGCCCATCTCCCACATACACCTCCTTGTATTGAGCATAGGTATGCTCCACTGCTAGAACTAGTTTTTCTTACTTGTGACACTCATTTCATCCTATGTATCATAGCATTCATTTGACTATGAAAAAAAAAAAAGACGGGCGGGAAGGGAGTATTATCTTATATTGGCAGCAATCATGTCACCTTTGAACAAAGCACAAAATTTTTGAGTCCACTTGTCATCATAATTTTGGGTTTACATGGCCTTAGGAAGCTGAGCTCGTTACATAGAGTTTACTCCCCTGACTGGTTACTCTTCCAGTCCCTATGGAGATTTTGATTGATGCCTCCTGCATCTCATGGTTTCATCATTGAGACTATGTTGCTATAATATTCCATATGTCTCATGCACTTTTTCAAAGAACGTTTATCAACCTGTGTCGTCCATTCCTCAGAACTCTTGACTTTGCATGTCGGTCATACCCTTAGTTTGTCTCAAAATCACATGAAGTTGTAGTCCTATTGCGCACCCTAGTCCTACTTTCCTCATTGGTAGGTAACCTTGAACCCAACAGTCGACATTTCATCATTGGTTGTTGATTGGGTAGTTTCCCTTGTGTTTGACGGAAAGACATCTATTCACAAATTGGGATTCATGCAGTGTCTTGGATGTCATTAGCCGTATTGGTGGTTTCATCACCTTTGTCAGCAGTTTTCCTCATTGGCTATTATTCAAAGGGTCTTTTTTGTGTACTGCTTGCACATGGAAAATGCGAAAGACGCACAGGGTTGTTGGTTCATGAACATGTTCTTCGTCTGATTTCCTCCAAATCACTAAGATCCTACTTTGTACCTCGTGATGAATGATGAGAGATGCCTTAATTCTCTCCTTTCAGTGGGTCTCCTTCCATCGAATTCAGCTCATATATTTTGGAGACGATACCTAGAGTCCTATGAATGCCTAGAGTCCTATGAATGCCTAGAGGCTTTCATTCATTAGTGGCAAGTTCTCTCGCCATCGACAGTTGGGAATACATCAGTGTCTCCTGATAAATGGATTCTTCACGTGTTCAACCCCGAATCCTTTATTCACACTTGTAAGAATGTACTCGGTTCCTTGATACCTACTTTCATCATTGATAAGATGTCTCGCATTTGTTAACGGTATACCTCAATGATTGGTAATCAAATGAAGTCTCATTGTGTTCGACCTCAACTCTTTTATTCACATGATGTAGACTTGCACCTTTGGCAGATTGTGTAGAAGACTTGAAGACATCAGTTTATAGTCGCATATTTCCGGAGCTATTGCTACCTTTTCATTGGACCAGTACCTGTGTGACTTCAGTGATCATGGGAGATCATATTGTACTGCATTGTATACAGATATATTCAGATTGATTTTGAGACTGGTTTTACTGGGCCTTGTTCGTGACTATGAAATTTGTTGGCATGTAACCACATTTGCATTTTCCTATTCATGGACATGGACAGTTGTTTGGTATATTTTCACATGGATATGCAGTGTAATTCAAATCGGCAGCCATGTATGAAAAGTCAGTACAGATTGTAATGAGCAACTAGTTCTTCCAGTTGGGTCCCCATTACTCCACTTATGGGTCTTATAATGTATTTCGGCCATCGCAGATACTCCTCTGGCCTCACACATTAGGGAGCATCTATTATAGCAAGATTTACCTCAACCTATGCAATCTTGCACAGAGGGCCTTTTTCTGTTTCCCTATGCAGACTTGAAGTCCCTTTTTGCAAATTCCATAGCTAAAAACATGATTTTTCCACATATACACTCCCTGCCTATATTACAGCATGCGTATATGTCACGAGAAAAATGGAAATGTGCCAAAAATTAAAAAATGGTGTCGGGTTTCCATGTCACGTCATGATATCAATGATCCTCAGCCTTCCATATACTGGAAACATTCTAACTCAGCCCTTCAGTTCCACTTGAAGGCTATAAATGGGACAAATCTGAGCTATGGAAAGGAGGAGAAAGAATTCAACTTTGAGAGCAAAGTTAATCTGGAGAAATTATTCGCTTCACATTGAGTATGCATCCCTTTGGCCTTTAAGTCTGAACACATTGTTCAGCCCCCAAGCTCTTTCCTTATTGATTGAGAACTTCATTGTTTCTCTTATATGATCTTGCCTTTGGTGGAGGATTGAAGTGGTGGAGGCCCAGCTGGAAGGAACTTATTTTCTCGGTTCTTAACCGTGTCAACATGAAAGTTTGTAACTCAATCACTTCTATTGATTATATCTTAATAGAAATACTCTTTTCTCATCCAATTAATATCTCACAAATATTTGAATTACTATTCCATGGGTGTATTTGTTATGAATGTTGATGGATTATGCTATTAAATGTGCTAACATTATGTATTATCACCATATGATTGTGTTTCTTGGTTGTTAAGGACTAGTTGCATGTATATTGCTTTGGGTCAAGTGCTCAATGGTGGACTTCATCAAACATGTGGATGAGGTAGGCCTCTTATATTGTCTTGTTAGCATATTTGTTTATATAGCATACTTGATATTAGAGTTGATTTTTGCAGTCATTTCCGCTTGTTTTGGTTTACCCCTATCCATAGAGATATTTTCCTCGTAACAACCATTACTTTGTGTTGAAGTTGCATATCTTCTTCTCAATCTTTTTTTGGCCATTACCTACAAGACTCCCCCTACCACATGTTGATACTTATATCAGCACATTTTTTGGATTCTTCAGTAGGTATTGTGTCCTTTACTAGCATATAGGGTAGGTTCATTTCCTCTTGCACAATGCATTTATTTGTATCGCTGACATATCTTCCATAGGATCCACCCCATTCGTTTACGATATCATATATACCTTCAATTTACTTAAAGGTGTCCCTTATGGATGGTAGAGCTTACCCCTTCATGGGTGTTCTATTTATTACATCACAGACATTTTTAAAACCTATTTTGCAGTCTTCCTGTAGGCTTGGAAACCCTCTTTAGTCTTGCATGTCATTGCGTTGAAGCCTCATGACTTCCTCTCAATCTCTTTCTGGCTAACTTACCCATGGGGCTTCCAAATTTTTTTTTTAGTTCTAACAGCATTGCATATTAGTCGCTCACACTTCTAGGCCTAATGTCAACTTCAGCTTTCTCTTGTTGAACCATTTGCTTATGCAATCCTACCAGTTTCTAGCCATGCAATTTATGCCTTTGAAAATCGACACCTTAACCTAGAGGAAACGTCCCCTGAGTGTCATTATCATGAACATGCTTCCTTTCATTGAGCATAGGTATGTTCTGTGTGCTTTGGACCTAGTTTTCTTTCCTTTGACACTCATTTCCTCCATTGTACTATAGCATTTTTTAATTATTTTTCAAACTTTAATCATATGAAAAAGACAAAAAAATAAAAAATAAAAAGAAGGGGGGAAAGTGTCTATCTCTTTTGTTGGAAGCAGTCTTGTCGTCCTTGAATAAAGCACAATCTTTGAGTTAGTGTCTCAATATTTTTGGTTTAGTATGGCTTTAGGAGAATTTTTCTTGTTGTTGAGCATATTCTCTTCAGGTTGGTTATTCTTCCAGCCATATGGAGTGTTTGTTGATGCCTCCTGTATCACAAATGTATCTAGTTGATAATCCATGTTTCTTAAGTCACATAATGTGTCATTATTTTTTCCAAGAGAAGTTTCAGCCTAAGTTGGCCTTTCTGCAGCAAGTATCTGACCTTTCAAGTAGGTCTTCCCATGTCAGTCAAGTACATCTCATCATCGCAAGTATATTTGTATCTCAATAGTGCTAGTATAGAAGGTCCTCATTCACTTATTTTTGGCGGGTCTACTCTTATCAACTCTGACACATTTCTCTAAGAGTATGACCTAGAGTTGCACCCTGGGCCTATTTTCATCTTTGAGAGGTAACCTTGGGCTCAACAGATGAAAAACCATCATTGGTCGCTAACTGAGTAGTTTCCCTTTTGTTTGACATCAACAAAATTCATCACACATAGGGATTGTTGATTAATTGGGTTGGTTGTCATTGATGTCAACCCTTGAAGAAAGTCTGGTAGCGAATTTTGGTAGCACAAAGGTTTGGGTAATAGACCCAAGTTTTTTTGATGTATAATGGTATGAGTTTTGATATATTTGCAGGTAAGACTATTCTAGATGGATAGTACATGTCATGTAATTTATGGTGGTATGTGGAACGTCACATAACTCCTCACGGTTTGAGATTTATGGCCTTACGAAGTTGGAGGACCCTCATATGTTGGCTTGAAGCCCCAAAAGGTCAAAGAAGTCAAAGTTCTTGCAAAGAAGAAATTATTTAAATAATAAAGTGAAGTGACAAAGTCAAAGAGGATTATTTAAATAATAAAGTGAAGTGACAAAGTCAAAGAGGATTATTTAAACAATAAAGTGAAGTGACAAATTCAAGGAGGATTATTTAAATAATAAAGTGAAGTGACAAAGTCAAGGAGGATTATTTAAATAATAAAGTAAATGGAGAACTTTCTAATTATGTAAAGTGGTTATAAGAAGGTTAACCCTAAAATGAGGAAAATGGGTTAATTAG
>ML777885.1:1177955-1191683 GCA_009831015.1 Picea engelmannii
GGTCAGAATAATTCCAAAGCCACAAATGCACTTTTGAATGGTCTTGGAGAATTGGTATTCACCAAAGTTTCACATTGTAAATCCTCTAAAGAGATTTGGGACAAACTTTGAAATATTTATGAAGGAGATTCAAAAGTCAAAGAAGCAAAGCTTCAAACTTATAGAGGTCAGTTCAAACAACTAAATATGAAGGAATATGAGAATATTGCTTCTTACTTTTTACGAGTCGATGAAAAAGTAAATGCAATCGTGGGATTGGGAGAAGAAATAAAAGAATCTGTAATTGTTCAAAAGGTACTAAGATCTCTTCCTATGAGATTTGACCCTAAGATATCAACACTATAAGAAAGAGCAGATCTAAACTCAATAAGCATGGACTAACTACATGGAATCTTCATAGCATATGAAATGAGAAGTGAATAGGAAAATATGGATATAAAAGAAACATCCAAAAGGTCAAAGCAAAAGGGAAAGAAAAAAGAAAAAGAACATAGCAGCAGCAGTGATATCTCAGAAGATGATGAAGAAGAGGCCAACTTTGTCAGAAGATTGAACAAGGGAACCAACGGCAGGTATAGAGGTAATCTTCCTTTGATTTGTTTTAATTGTGATGGTATTGGTCATTTTGCTAACAAATGTCCTCATAAGAAAAAGAGAAATGATGAAGGTTACTCAAATAGTAAACAAACATATAAAGGCAAAAGAACCACAAAGAAAGTTTTCAAGAAAATCTTATGCACCAAAGAATCCATCTCATCATCAAATGAAGATGAAGTCAGTGACAGTGAGACAAAAAGAGTTATATTCATGGCAGTAGAAGAATCTGATAAAGAAGACCTTGAAGAAGAATATGAAGAGGCCTAAGAAGAATATGAAGAGGCAAAAGTTGACTATCGAGAAGAATTGTTGTGTGCCATAGAAGTTATCAGAAGAGAAAAGAAGAAAAACAAGAAACTACAAGTGGACCTAGACAAGAAAGAAGACACTCAGGGACTAGAACAAATGATCACAAATTTGAAGGTTCAAATTGAAGAAGATAAAATAATTGAAGAAGCACTCAAAGAACAGCTAGAAGGAAGAGACGAGATCATTGGAAATTTGGAAGCAGAAATCGTCACATTAACAAAGGATATTCAAAAGAAAAATATGTAGAACAGCTCAAAAGTTTTGAATGACATTATAAGCAGTCAAAAACCTCATCATGACAAGTCCGGACTTGGATAAAATCAGATAGAAAATGGATCAATATCCAAAACAATAGAACAAGAAACATATCCAAAAATCTATGCAGAAACAATAAAAGGGGATAGGAAGGTTAACAAGAAAATTACAGGGACAATCCTCCACCGAGAAGATTCAGATTTTAGAATCAACGGCCGACAGAAACAGTTAGGCCTCAGGAAGAAGAAGGATTCATAAGAGTATCTCCTTTTAGAATATCTTCAAATCCCAGGTATCAAACTATATTTTTTGGTTTATGTTATGCATGTAATAATTTTGGACATAAAGTTGTGAATTGCAAAGCTGACAACAGGAACATAAACAACTTTGAAATCCATACACAAAAGGGCTATCCAAGAAGGCCTAGTGAAACATAGAGAATAAGTTACAACAGGTTTGAATCTTTGAGCACTTAAGTGGAATGCTACAAATGTAACAACTTTGTACACATGGCCAAAGATTTCATAATGACAGACCCTCCTAGAGAACCACAACAGAACAACAATAGTCACAGACAGGAACCTCAGAAAAGGACATGGATAAGAAAGAAAAATCAATATAGCAATGAAGAATGCACACTCGCTCTACAAACTAAGCAGAAGAAATGTGGTTGGTATGTTGACAGTGGCTATTCAAAACACATGGCAGGTGATAGAGACAGGTTTCTTACATTAAGAAAGGAAAGAGATGGATCAGTCTCCTTCGGAAATGATGATTCAGCTAAAATCATTGGAAAAAACACAGTCAGAATTGGGAACAAGAATACCAAGGCAAAAAATGTTCTACTAGTAGAAGATATGAAACATAATATTCTAAGTGTGAGTCAAATGTGTGACCAAGGTCATAAAGTTACTTTCAATTCACAAAAGTGCGAGATAAGAAAAGAAGGTTCAATAAAATTAATTGTAATAGTTGCAAGAACTTCAAGAAACATATATGTATTAAGTGAAATTGGAAATGAAAAGTGTTTCCTAGGAAAGGAAGATGAAAGTTGGATATGGCACAGAAGAATAGGTCACATACATTTTTATAACCTTTTCAAATTCAGAAAAAGGGAAGTAGTTAGAGAAATTCCCCAGAATGAAACCAACCAACACTTTATGCAAGCATTGTCAACAAGGAAAGCAAACAAAGACCAGGTTTAAATAAAAGAATATTCAACGACAAGACCACTAGAAATTGTGCATATTGATCTAGTTGGACCAACTAAAGCAAAGGGTTTAAAAGGTGAGAAATACTTTATGTTATTAGTTGATGATTATACAAGAATAAATGCAGTTTGCTTTCTCAGGAATAAGTCAGAAGATTTTGAAAACTTCAAGGTCTACTAGTAAATGGTTGAAAATGAAATGGATTAAAAAATCAAATGCTTGAGATATGATAATGGAGGAGAGTTCACTTCAAAGGAATTTATGGATTACTACAGCATGAATGGAATAAAAATGCAATTCTATGTTGCTAGGACACCTCAACAGAATGGATTTTTTGAAAGAAATAATAGGACAGTACAGGAAATGGCTCGAACAATGCTAATGGATTGCAAATTGACATATATATTTTGGACACAGGCAGTGCATACAACAGTTCACATTCAAAACAGAGTGATGCTTAGAAACAACACTGACAAAAATCCCTATGAGCTATGGAAAGGAAGACCAGCAAATGTGAAGCACTTCAGAGTTTTTGGAAGAAAATGCTACATCAAAAGAGAAGATGGCAGAATGGGAAAGTTTGACTCTCATGTGGACAAAGGAGTATTTGTTGGTTACTCAAGTACAAGGAAATCATATAAGTGTTACAACCTGAGATTGAACAAAGTTGTGGAAAGCATCAACGTAACAATTGATGAAACAGGTAGACAAGAATTAAAGGAAGAAGAAAATGAATCAATGGAACAACTTTACAAAGAAGAAGCAGAAGATGAAAAAGAAGTAGAAGGGGAAGATGAAGAGGATTTGACAGAAGCAAAAGAGAAAGTTCAGCAGGTGCCTCCAAATACACCTAGCAGACGAGTACAGAAGAATCATCCTTCAGATCAGATTATCGGAAACAAAGATGCAGGAGTTGAGACTAGAAGAAGAATTCGTTCACCAGAACAAATGCACCTAGCACTATCATCTAAGATTGAACCAACCTGTTTTGAAGAGGCCAGCAAGGATAAATTTTGGAATAATTCAGTGGATGAAGAATTGGATCAAATAGAGAAAAATGACACTTGGGAATTGGTTCCAAGACCATAGGATAAGAAAGTGATCGGCACAAAGTGGGTATACAGGAATAAATTGGATGAAGTTGGACAGGTTACAAGGAACAAAGATAGATTGGTATGTAAAGGATATGCATAGGTTGAAGGAATCGAATTTGAAGAGACATTTGCTCCAGTTTCCAGAATGGAAGAAATTTGATTGCTTTTAGCTTATGCATGCTCCAAAAATATTAAAGTGTATTAGATGGACGTAAAATCATGTTTTCTGAATGGGGAACTTGAAGAAGAAGTCTACATTGAACAACTAGAAGTATTTCAGTTGTCAGAGAATGCATATTATGTGTGTAAATTAAAGAAAGCCTTGTATGGTCTAAAACAGCCTCCTAGAGCATGGTACTCTAGACTGGATAAATATCTACAGCAGGCAGGGTTTAGAAAAGGAAGTGTAGGCAGCAACCTCTACATCAAGGTAACTCAATATAGTATTTTATTAATTGAAGTTTATGTTGATGATATTATTTTTGGAAGTACTAATGACAGGTTAAGCCAGAAATTTGCAAAGGACATGCAGAATGAATTTGAAATGTCATTACTTGGAGAACTATCCTTCTTTCTAGGTCTTCAGATACATCAAAGTAACCAAGGAATTTTTATTTCTCAAACCAAGTATATCATAGAAATGATAAATAGGTTCGGAATGGAATATTGCAAACTAGTTGTCACTCCCATGCAAACCAGTTGCAAGTTGAGAAAAGATGATGATTCAAAGTCTACAAATCAGAGGCAATACAGTTCAATGATTGGTAGCCTACTATATGTGACAGCATCCAGACCATATGTAATGCAGGCAATTAGACAGGTGGCATGATTTCAAGCAGCACCAAAGGAATCACATGTATTAGCAGTGACGAGGATTTTCAGATATCTCAAAGGAACAGAAGAGTTTGGATTATGGTATCCAAAAGGAAAGGATATATCACTTATTGCCTACACAGATGTAGATTGGGAAGGTTGCATTGATGACCGAAGAAGCACCAGTGGAGCAGCGTTCTACTTGGGTGAGTGTTTAGTATCATGGCTAAGCAAGAAAAAATCATTAGTATCTTTATCTACAGCTGAGGCAAAGTATATTGCAGCAGCAGCATGTTGTACACAGGTTCTATGGATGAAACAAACTCTGACAGATATACAGGTTGAGTATGATGAGCCCATTCCAATCTATTGTGATAATACAAGTTCCATTAGTATATATAAGAACTCGGTGATGCACTCCAAGACGAAGCACATTCCAATCAAGTATCACTTTCTACGGGAAAAGGTTGTGGAAAAGAACATCAGAGTTGAATATGTGGGCACAAAAGAACAAGTGGAAGACTTCTTTACAAAATGAATTATTTTGAATGTCTATCTTATATGTCTTAGATGTACACGAGGAAGCACCATAAAGAGGACATTTTAGGTTGGGAGATCAGACAATTTAGTTAGGGGGAGAAGACCCGAATGGAAAGATACATTTTCCATTGATGACAAAGGGGGAGAGATTTATCAAATGCAGAGGATAGAGGCATGGTTCTAGGGGGAGCATGAGTGATATGATTTCAGTATTACATCATAGTTTTGCCATCAATTCCAAAGGGGGGTATTATTGATTAATTGGGTTGGTTTTCATTGATTTCAACCCTTGAATAAAGTCCATTAGCGAATTCTAGTAGCACAAAGGTTTGGGTAATGGACCCAAGTTTGTTTAATGTATAATGGTATGAGTTTTGATATATTTTTAGGTAAGACTATTCTAGATGGATAGTACATGGCATTCCATTTCTGGTGGTGTGTGGAACGTCACATAAATCCTCACGGTTTGAGAGTTATGGCCTTACGAAGTTGGAGGACCCTCATATGTTGGATTGAAGCCCCAAAAGGTCAAAGAAGTCAAAGTGCTTGCAAAGAAGAAATTATTTAAATAATAAAGTGAAGTGAAAAATTCAAAGAGGATTATTTAAATAATAAAGTGAAGTGACAAAGTCAAAGAGGATTATTTAAATAATAAAGTGAAGTTACAAAGTCAAGGAGGATTATTTAAATAATAAAGTAAATGGAGAACTTTCTAATTATGGAAAGTGGTTATAAGAAGGTTAACCCTAAAATGAGGAAAATGGGTTAAGTATTCAAGTGGCTATTAGATATATGGACAAGTGTAAAATTGGGCAAAGTTGGACATAGGTGACTATGTGGACAAAGTGGCTATGTGGAAAAAGCGGTCTAGAAGATGCTACTAAGGAAGCTACATGAAAGTATAAATAAGAGGCAAGGCTCTCTCATTTCAATCACACTTGAGAATATTGAATATCTATAGGTTACTGAGGTAACCAAAGGATATCTAAGTCGGATTTCAGAGGGAATGTGAAGTAAAGAAGGTCAAAATTCAAGGGAGGATAAATTATTTTGATGATGCTTTCTAAGGTATGTTATTTACAGGTCATCTCACCATTTTCACAATAATTTGTTTTCTAGAATGATTCAGACCGTGAAATTAGGAATCCATTGAGGAAACATATCCAAGTATTTGTGGTACGAATTTCAGCTTGTGTGTCATTGTATTTTTGGAGTTACACTCCGTGGAAAATAGGGTTTGCGGCTAGTCCTAAAACTAGTCTAAAACAGGTGTTTCGGGTAAAAACATCATAACTTCTTCATAACATATCCAAATTCAGTAAGACCAAATTTTTTGGTTACAGTACAATCTGTAGTATTCTGTGTACAATTTTCAAATCCATACAACAAATATTATGTGTTGGGAACGCTCTACAAGTTTGCTCTCTAGAATAAGACAGAATTCAACAAGGTATGAAATTTTTGCTATAACTCCTTTTCTGAGAGGTTCCAAGTAGTGACACTTGGAGGAGTTGCATAAAACACACGGAAGAACATTTTGAACTATTTTTAGATCTTTATTCATTACAGGTACATAGTTATGATTATTTCAAGTTAGGTTTGTTGACTAATCCAAAACTAGTCATGTGAGAATAAAGTAAAGTTTGATGAAAATGTTAGTCTCTTGTTTTTAAAGTTAAGGAAGGTTTGCAGGTATGTGATCATATACACCAGATCTATTACAGAGTTACAAATCATATTTGGATGATGAAATTGATGAGGGATTTTTGTTGAGGTTAAGGTACAGGTTGGTGCATGGTTGATGCACTTGTTTATGGTATAGGTTGATTACAGGTTGAGGTACAGGTTGATGCATGGTTCAGGTTATTGGTACAGGTTGTTTGGTGTAGGTTGATTGGTATAGGTTTATAGTAGTGTATCTCACAGTGATAGTGTGACAGTGGTTCCATCATTATACTTATACTTTAGGACGGTTGGACAGGGAAAGGACAGGTGGTTGTAGACACCTTCCAGTTGTAGCTGGAGAACATAGGGGGTTTAGGCCTCCTTCTGGTTGTTGCCAGAGAATTGGGGAGTTGGAGATTCCCTCAGGTTGTATCCTGAGAAACTAGGGTGTTGGAGCCTCCTTCTAGTTGCATCTGGAAAACAAAGGAGGTTGGTGCTTCCAATGAATATAATTCTTCAAGACATATAAGAAAAATCATTTTGTGGTTTTCTCCCACTTTGGGTTTCCACATAAAAACATTGTTGTATTGTGCATGTGTATGATTGTTCATTTATTCATTGTTTATTTACTCTGCAAATATTGGATGATAATGCTACATTGATATAACACTTGCATTATATCATTAAAAAGGATTACATTTCTCTATTACTAATTCACCCTCCCTCTCAGTAATCCAACAGGGATTTGTGTGGTACCTTGGTTCCATTTGACCCCATTGGTGGATTCCTCATCTCTATCATTAGTCTCCATTATTGGATACTATTCAGAGATTCTCTATCATGCGCTATTCCAATTAGTGCATGTCGGAGTCATACCTCGGTGTGGTCCTTACAATCTATTCGTTTGAATCCTTCCAAAAATTTGGCCTTCTGCTACCCCTCATGCTAGATGATGGAGGATTCCTTAATGTCTTCCTTCGAGTGGATCTCTTCCTATTGAATTCAGCACTTCTTGCTCTGGTATAGGGATCTAGAGTCATTTTGGGTATCTTGGGTTTTGTAGTCATCAGTGGCAGGTTCCCTCGCTATTGACAGTGGAAATACATCAATTTTCTCTGCTCAGTAGATTCTACCAAGGGTTTGACACTAGCTCATTCATTCACACTTGTTAGATTGTACCATGGTACCTTGACTCCCATTATCATCATCGGTGGTTTGTCTCACATTTTTTAATGGTAGACATTAATGATCAGTAATAAAACATTGTCTCACTGTGTTCGACCCCAACACATCCATTCACATCGTGTTGACTCGTACCATGGCGGATCATTGTGAATACTTCGGGTGAATTACGAGCATCATGTCTTTTGTTCTCCTACTCGACATATATTGTACCACCCCTCAGACATTGGTATGTGCAGAGGATCAATTTGTTTACTCCATTGGTTCCATATATCCTCTGATTTTGATTTTTATTTTGATACATAGCTCCATTGTGTATCCATTAGTGGCTATGATCTACTTTAACATGGATCCATTGTGTATTCTCTGTGGACATTCTTGTTGCTTTCTATATCACATGGATCCATTGTGTATTCTATGTGGCCATTCTTGTTGCTTTGTATATCACATGGATCCATTGTGTATTGTTCGTGACCATGGAAATTATTCATAGTTTCATATATTTCATGGATCCACAGTGTATTTGATTTGGCGTCCATGCTTACATCACTTCTGAGCATGGGTATGCATGGATTGAGAAGAGAATACTCTTACTTGATATCTACTAACAGTTTATGTTCTTAGATCAGTTTTCTAGGAACCTTCATTGGCTCTTCTTCAATGCATCCTCACCTCTTAGAGTTATAATTTATTTCGGTCATCATCTTCCCTTATAACCTCACACATTAGGGGGCATCTGTGATAGCACAAATCTCCACATTGTATTTCATTTGTGACATGGTCTAACCCTTTCCCTGGCTTGCAATATTAAATCCCAACTTTCCTCATCAAAGTAACTTAAAAAACATAATTTTTAGTGCCATCTGCAAGTCATATGTGTACAACACATGGATGTTTGTGGGTTGCTAGTTGAAAACTCACAGATGCCTTCAAAAAATTGAAAAATAAAATAATTCTATATTTCCAGGTGGGTTTTTCAGTTGGGCTCGTTTCCTAACCTCCATGGTCCCATACTCAACGGAATTCAACCTCCTTAACTTATTTAGGGTTTTATAAAGGCACATTTGGGGGCATGGATGTGGAGGACAACCAAAGTGAAAAGTTATGTTGTTAGATCTGCAAGTCTCCCTATCTCCCTTCATTCTCTAAGTGGCAATTCCTTGTTCTGAAACTTGCTTTCTAGTAGTCCTTCTTCTCCATTATATAACTACAAGGTGTTTTCTTATCCCTTTTGGTTCATCTGAAGAAGGGCCATCTTGTTGATTTTATTCTTGAAGGACCATTGTAGGAACCTGGGCAGTTTTCTTTGAGCCAGTGCTTGTTGTTCGAGTCAAGTTGTAACCATTCATTTTACCGTTTTCAATAAAAGAGTTATCTTTCCCCCATACATGTGTAAATTGGTTTCAATATATTGATATGTGCTAGTTTCTTCATATGTTTGAATATTTGCACATTATATGTATGAGTTGAATCTATAACTACCTTGTTGCAGCATAGTTTTGGTCTTCTTTTACAGGTTCATACCAGTGAAAATCGGGAGAAACAGCAAAGGTGGAGAGAGAGGATCGACATAGGTCGTAAGATACAATGTGTGAGGCCTCTCTCTCTCTCTCTCTCTCTCTCTCTCTCTCTCTCTCTCTCTCTCTCTCTCTCTCTCTCTCTCTCTCTCATTAAATTAGTTATTCTTCTCATAGCATTGTTGTGTGTGAGGGTAGGATTATGTATTTTATATATGGTCTCACTCTACTGTGACATGGCTCAAGGTCACAAGGGAAAAATCTTGTAACAATGGCCTACTTGAATGGCCTTAGGTAAGTCTACAAAAGAGGTAAAATTGCATGTTCAACCTTATGTTCTATATTGAGGTACATTAATTGTTTTCTTATTTTTTCAATGTATTTATATATGATTATAATTGTTTTAGTGCATGATTCTAACACTACTACTCTTCTATGTCCCTGGGCTATAAAAATAATCATAGGAACATGAGGGCCCATCAATAAGAACAATGGTGTTTTCCAACACCAACAACCAAATTTTCAAAAAGATGAAATACCCAATTTCAAACATAATATTTTTCTTTTTTTACATTTCTGAACTCCCCTAACTCAGGATTATCAATATTCAGTGTGTTAGTCAAACAAAAGTGAGAGTGTACTTCTCAAGGCATTGCAAATATAGATTCCTAAATCATAATAGGGGTTTCATTTAGAGAAATTATTAAACCCTAAATTCTAATATTAGTGCTACAACAAGAGAAATAAGAACCCAAATCATCTTCAACGTCATGGTATTCTCTAGGGTTTACATGCAAGGCACAAATGCTATAATCACATAAGAGAAAATGTATTTAATCCTTTTCATGTGCACTCAAATCCACCCTCTTCCCACTCATTATAAGTTGATTGATGGCATGAGATTCAAAACATTATAAATATCCTTATGGCAGATGTTAAAATGATCTCACCTCCTTTCATCTTGTCTCTTTGTCTCTTAATAGTATTTGGGGTACCTTTTTGGTCTTGGAAAGTTATGATTGATTCATGAATAGATGGACAAATTAGGGCCTTGGAAAAGGCCTCCATTCAAAAAAAAAATATTCCAAATCCTTTTAATGGCGCTCGAACTCCATAGTTTGATTTCCCATATACTAATTTTTTTTACATGTTGAGCTATGATAATGCATTTGTGTTGAAATATCCTTGCATGTTTGACTTATTACATTGTTGAAATATCCATAAATGTTGCAACACTCAAATTTATATGTTAGTACATGGATGTTCTACTAAATGAAGATAGGGGTTCCACTAGTTAGCTCTTTCTATGCTCCTAATAACCTCATATAAAGCATGAATGTACTTTTTACAAGGGTGATAAGTTTCATGATTTCTCCATGTTGATTGTTATTTTTTTCAAGGGAAAATGACCAACATTTGAGAGAAAATATTGTGGGGAACAAGAAATACTCTCCTCGTTTTTACAAAGGTGGTTCTCCTCTCTTGATATCCTGGAATATTCTTTGTATGGTTGTAGATGAATGCAAGGGGTGAGTGCTAAAGAGAAAACCCCAAAATATCTTCCAAAAAATATCTCATTTAGTAGATTTATTCATTAAGCACATCATCTTATTCATGGAAAGAAAAATAAATAAATATAACTAAAAGATATTTTCACAGAGTTTTCTTTCAACGGATATTTTTCCTTCCTTTTAAAATAATGTGAATCTAGAATCATCTATGACTTTGCAAGATGAAAGGAAAAATAAAATGGATAGGTCATCAAAGAAATTTACAATATTTCTTCGTTAATACCAAACGTGTTTGTAAAGCATCGTTTTCTCAAGAATTCATTGATACATCAACCAAGCAGATTCATAAAAACAACATGACACTTGAACAGCTCTTTGTGGGAGAAATCAATAATAACATCCAAATTATGACAAGTCTAACAATTTTTGAAAAAGAAGACTGGAATGACAGCCTCATCAATATTAATTAAAAATAGATAAACTATAATTGTACTATATTTGATTTTTAAAAGCAAGGATTTTTCTCCTCTGGACCTCGAATATCATGAAAAATGACTGAAGAATTTCGAGACAGATTTGATCAGAACCAGATCTTCTTATAGAAAAACATACATGGAAAACCTTATGGAAAGAATCTAACAGAGAGAAAGATGATGGGAAAGTCAATCAAGTGGATTCACAAATATTTGGAAAGGAAAAACTTGCTTCCAGTAGAAGGACCCATATAGTAAACTCTCCAACAACCAACTGCTCCTCGTGAATGTCTTTCACATCTTCTTTTATAATATTCTCTTCATCCTCTTGCAATTTCTTTTCAGTTAGGTTTTTTTCCATTTTGTACAATGAATTAAGATTCCTTTGGTGAATATGAGCTTTGATATTCATGCCATCATCTGGGACCCACTTTAGATGTTCATAAGCTTCCTTTAATAAATCATTTTCCAAAAATGATTTGTTTCCAAACCCAAAAAATAGTCTCGACTGTAACTTAATTTTTAGAACCCGATAATTGATATTTAATCCATTGAAACCACTTCCATAGTGTCCTTCATCTCTTTACATTTCCAAAAAACTCTCATTTTCTCAAATTGGATGTCTAGACCAAAAGATATGATCTCTTGAAGATGAAGACTTAGCCACCATTGATCTGTCTTCATGGATTTTGAGCCTTGATTTACAAATTCAAATTCTCAATCCCACATGTATTACGGGAGGGTTCTCATGAAATATTTATACAGAATCATCTCCATATTCTTTTTATGTGAGGTAGAGAGAGCCATAGAACTCCCTGTAGCTTGTGCACAATGTATTTTTGACTGCCACATCCTCACCCAGTCATCATGCCATGTCACTATCTAGTCATATTTTTCCATCCATGTGTCACCTGGGAATAGGTCCACATCACTGCCACATGTCCATGTATAATAGGTCTTCACTGCCATGTGTCATTTGGAAATGTTCCCAAAAATAATGAGAAATAAAATTACGATAAGAAATCATATTAAAATTTTAAATGAAAAGTTGGTGGAAAAATAATGTGGAGGTAAGACTTGGTAAAAAGAGATGTAAAAATATCTAAGTGTTGAGAAGTCACGGGGTAGTGGGTAGAAATAATGAAAATGGAAAATAGAAATACGCTAAGTATAGAAATATGGAAATGGTGTGGAAGATTGGAAAAATGTCTAAGTATGGAGAGTAGTGAGGAAGGAGAGTAGAGTGGAAAGAGAGTATGAAGTGTGGAGAGTAAGAAAAAGAATGAGGAAATCGGTATATCTTGGGCATATGACCTTTGTTTTAGATTTTGTAAAGTGTTGAATGGAGCTAAGACTTAAGTTTATTTAGTGAGAAGATATACATAAGCAATTTCCTTATTTGAGTATCTTTTCTTTTCTTCTCTTTGCTTCAAAGAGAAACTATCCCCATTAGACTTTCATGATGAAGAACTAGAGAACCGAAGCTTATTGGAAACTTGTTGGGTATTCACAATGAACAATTGAAGATTATTTGGAACTTTCCAAGTTCGACCAAAAAAAAAATGGTCTCTATTGAAAAACACATCAACACTCCCCTATACACATTAGAACTTTGTTGCATTCAATATTGTGAATGCAACATGAGTAGATAAGGAATTTTTGATGCAATTGAAGGATATGTGGATCACTAAATGTTTGAAATTAATACTTCATTAGGTCATAATACTCCACTTCAATGGAGATTAAAGGACATTGCAAACTTTAAATGATAGGATTTACGTGCATAGCACAAACCCTAGCATCACATTATCAAACCTTAGGATTTTGATGTTTATAATTGGTTTGGATTCCTCTTCAATATATTTCCATAACCTTATCCTTTTCATAGGTTTATTCATTCAATAGTATAGCATATTTCTTTAAAAAATATTCTTAGAGTTTTTACTCATGAATTTAGAAAAAGACCAAAATTATGCAACGTGAGTAGATAAGGAATTTTGGATGTAATTGAAGGATATGTGGATCACTTCATTTGAAAAGATACTTCATTAGGTCTAAATATTCCACTTCAATGGACATTGAAGAAAATTGCAAGCATTCAATGCTAGGATTTACATGAAAAAACAAACCTAGCATCACATTATCAAATCGTAGTCCTTCAATGTTGATTATTAATTTGGAGTCCTCTTCAATCTATATATTTCCATAGCATTATCCTTTTAATAGGGTTATTCCTCATATGGTATAGTATAGTTCTTTAAAGTTTTTTATTAGATTTTTTATTCATGAATTTAAAAAAGACTAAAATTATGTTGCATGAGTAGATAAGGAGTTTTGGATGTAACTAAATGATATGTGTATCACCTAGTTTGAAAATGATACTTCTTTAGGTATGAAGACTCCACTTCAGTGGACATTGATTGACATTGCAAACTTTCGATGATAGTATTTACATGCATAGAACAAACCCTGGAATCACAATATCAAACCCTAGTCTTTCGATGTTTATTTTGGGTTTTCAATCCTACTCAATTTATATGTTTCCATAGAATTGGCATTTT
>ML777885.1:1216017-1226942 GCA_009831015.1 Picea engelmannii
AAACAAACTTGGGTCCATTACCCAAACCTGGGGTCTCCAACTTCTCATGGCCATAACTCTCTAACCGTGAGGAATTATGTGACGTTCCACATACCAACGGAAATGACATGACAAGAACTATCCATCTAGGATATTTTCCCTGAAAAATTCACTTTTATTCATCTCATTATTCCACATTTAAGCATGGGTTCTCTTACTCCACAAAGCGTCTTCCCATGAGGGCTTTCACTATAAGGGGACCACTTTGGAGTTCATCCATATTTACTTCTTATCAACCATGACAAAACAATAATGAGTCATATTTACATCAAACACTATTGGGTCCATTACCCAAACCTTTTTGCTACGGGTCTTTCTTCAAGGGTTGACATCAATGACAACCAACCTTAATCAACAGGAATCACAATATCAAACCCTAGTCTTTCGATGTTTATTTTGGGTTTTCAATCCTACTCAATTTATATGTTTCCATAGAATTGGCATTTTCACAAGGTTTATCCTTCAATGGTATAGTATAGTTATAATGAAGGAAAATTATGCAACATGAGTGGATAAGGAATGTTGGATTTAATTGAAGAATGCGCAAATAACTCATTGTAAACTTTTGATTCTATGCTACAACCAACATCTCACTGCCCACTTCATATATTTTCATTTTTGTATTTCATATAATGAAAGAAGTATCACACCCTTATGCAAGCACTAATTTACATTAGATAAAAACCAGTTCTCCATGTCTTCTATAGTAAGATCCCCGATAACCCTAATCATCTTCAACATTGTGTTATTCCCTAGGGTTTACATGCATAGCATAAATCCTTGCCACATTATCAAACCCTAGCATCACAAAAGAAAAGTGTCTTCATAGATCTCCCAAATTTAAACATTATTATATTGGGTGGTCAATGACATACAAAATATCTATCAATTAGGATGGCATTGAGAGAAATAAATAACCCAAAATTCATATGCAGGCATCCAGAAATTCATTTCAGTTCAGTAAGAGATAATGCAATGTTTGCACTTAAGGGTCAATTTTTTAAAAATATATATTTGGATCTTGTGAATAGAATGATCGCATTTTTCTTGCACAAACATGCTTATAGGAGCTTATGACTCTCAATTCTTCTACTCGATTTGGTTTCTTTTCCCCTGACACAAATTCACCATGTGTCCTTGAATGGTTTTTGAAAGTGAGCTACAAGTCATCATAAAACTAAAATCAAGACTTGGATAGATGAAAAATTGATTCCTTTGGAATCATAACATTAGATTATATCTAAGGGAGCTCCTCTCTCATGAGTCCATGGCACAGAGATTATTTTATTCAATTATTTCTAGAACTAGGGTTTTTCTCAATAAGAGACAATGCAATTTTTTGCATTAAAGGCTAAAAATTGGAAAAATATGACCTAGGAGTGTATGGACAGTATTCTCATGACATAATTGACACAAATACACTTGTAGGAGCTTACAAAACTCAATTATGTTTTTTGGTTATGTTTTTATGCCTCGGGCACAAATTCACCAAGTGTATGTTGATGGCTTTAGGAAGCAAGTTGCAACTTGTCGTAAAATAATAACTAATAGTCAAATTGATGAACCATCGATTCCATTGGGATCATGACATTGGATTTTAACTAAGGGAACACCTCTCCTATTATTCCTTATCCTTTAGCTTATTTTATTCGATAATTTCTAAAACTAGGGTTTTTCTCAATAAGAAAGAATGCAATTTTTTCATTGAAGTGTCAAAAATGGAAAAGTATACCTTGGGAGTGTGTGTAAAATGTTTTTATTTTCACCTCACCCAAACACACTTGAAATATATTACAACACTCAATTTTCCTACTCGGTTTGGCTTTTATACTCTCGACGTAAATTCACGATAATTCCTCTAATGGCTTCAAGAAGTGAGTTGCAACTCGCCATAAAATGATAATTAGGAATTGTATTGATGAATTCTCAATTATATTGGACTTGTGACATTGGATTACACCTAGTGTAACCCTTCTCCTGTGAGTTCATGGCATGGAACTTGTTCTCTTCAATGATTTCCATAACTAGGGTTTTTCTCAATAAGAGACAATGCAATTTTTTCACTTGGGAGACAACTTTTGAAAACCCTAGATAAAGATCTTATGGATAGTGTGATCACACAAAACTTGTACAAACATGATTTAAAGAGCTTATGGAATTCAATTTTGATGTTAAGTTTAGTTTTTATGCCCCTGGAACAAATTTGCCATGTGTCCTTGAATGGATTTAGGAAGGAAGTTGCAAGTCACCATAAAATGGTATAGGCACTCATATCAAAAAAAATTCAATTCTATTGTATTAATGACATTATATTACACCTATGGATTCCCCTCTCCCATGATACCATGGCCTAAATCTTTCTTTAGTCTATGGTTTCCAAAACTAGGGTTTTACTCAATAAGAGACAATGCAATTTTTTCTTTAAAGGGTCAAAATTGGAAAAATAAGACCCTAGAGCATGTGGACATTGTGCTCATGCCATCCTTGAACAAAAACACTTGAAGCTTATGGAAATTAATTCTACTACACAGTTTGGTTTTTACACCCCGACACCAATTGACAATGTATCATTGAGACACTTGACTTAAATACAATCAAGATCACAAAATGAGAACCAGAAATCGAAAAGATGTGTCATTAGTTACAAAATGTATATTTTAATGGGGCCACCCTCTCCATGAAATCAATAAGGATAAATGCACCACCTCTCAATTTTTAACCGTTGAATCTAAAGGATTGTGTTGTCATATCATCTTGTGCTTTTTCATCATCTTGTGTCTTTTATCATATCATCTTAAGCTTGTAGTGCAAGTTGTAGAAATGGTATTGTAATATTTAATTTATGCCAAAAATCACTAGGGATCTTAACCCCTTGTACCCATAGGATTTGAGAATCACTAATGTTATAGGAGAATATGGCCCATGTGAATATTTTATACACTCATTTTTTAGTTAAGGTGGGATTCTAATCCTTAGTAGATCAACTTCATTTGACTTATGTGACATTGAGTTGACCACCACCTAGTCTACTTCAGATTAAAGCCACCATAGGCCATTTTGGTGCATCATATATTCTCAATGACAATTCTAAGCAATAAGACTCTATGTGCCATATAGTGTATTCTTGGTTGCAGAGATAAATTTTCCTTCATTTTTTTTCTCTAAGTATGAACCTACATGCAAAATATTTAGTTTGTGATGTGAAAAATTACTTAGGAAAGCAAGAAATAAGAAAAAAATGAATGTAAAAATAATATACACATGGGAACAATAAATTGGATAATAACTCAACTCAACATACTCATTACTAAAGTAAATCTATATAATGAGATACCAACAAAATGGAACTTGAAAACAACAAAGAATTAATCCAATGAACCCTTTTACAATCTAAATATGAGGTATAAATAATATAGTAAGTGGATACTAAGAATTTCATTTCCCACATGTCCATGCCCTAAATTACATAGGTGTATAAATTTGAGAAGATGGAAAGACTGAGAGGTAGAAGATCCATCATGGAAATTTGACTCACATACAATGTTTCCCATCCATGCCATTGCACTCACATTTAATTGGAACAGTGTATTAGTGATGAGGATGCACATGCCAAGGTAGTGTGACCAAACTTGTGAACTACACAGTTGGGTCATAGTTGTGATTGTGTGACTAAAATATGAGTGTTTCTATGCCATAATGAAAAATTAGTAATACATCATTTTATGATGTAATGACCAAATTTTAAGTGTCATAAATATTTCTAGTTTATGTGCCCCATGGACTACTTAATATAATAGAGGATTTACAAATAGCCACATTGTTCATTTTAGGTTAATCTTGTCATGGTCATAGAGTAATTAAGATAAACTTGATTCATCTAATGATGGGTTTATAATTGGTGGTTTATGAACCCATGGTATAGGGTAACCCATAGTAATTTCCCATTGTATTTGATGTGATGAAAGGTTATTTAAAGTCTTGAATAATTCCATTGTAAAATGACTTAGGGGGTTTAGTGTTTGGTTGACTTGGCCAAGGAAATAATAGATATATGTTTGGGTGTTGGTTTTCTTAGTTAAGGGTTTCCAGGATAAATATTGGCTATATGTACTTGTTTATGTTTCTTAATTTTAACAATTGGTATTAGAGCCTATTAGGATTGAACTCTCTAGCAAGAGTGGCATGGATGTTTCCTAGATGGTGCATTAAAGACAATAAACGTGGACTCTCTTATGAGAGTATTCTACTATTGAGTGCCATAAAGAGAGTGTTTTATATTTATCAAGGTAAAAATATGATGTTGACAGAAGAATTGCTTAGATAAGATATGAGATTTAGCTAAAGAGTTTGTTAGATATTATTGATGAATACTCAACATTAAAATTATGGAAAGAAAAAAATTCTTGAAAAAGGATGGAGTTATCAAATTTTTTGTCTTAAGTTTCAAATTTGTTTCTTGGATACCTTCATATGGTGTGAGTGATCAAATCTGCTAATAATGCTTGGACCCTAGAATCTGGTAATTGGAAAAACAAATTCCAAGATCTACCTTGAACATAGTGATCGGCATGGAAGTCATGAGAATTGGTTGTGAGGAGGTTTTGCATGGAAATTGTTACATTGAAGCTTGTGGGAGAAAATTTGAGAAAGGAATATGCCAGCAAATGGGAGACAAAGTTATAGATCCATGAGAAGTATGTCAATGGTGGGGACAAAGTATAACAAGAACCTCATGAGATCCATGATGGATTCATGTTTATGTAAGAGTTGTTTATATAGTAGATTTACTAAGATATACTACTCGTGAAGTATGAAATCTACTACTTGTGAAATGGATCTTTTGAGTGAGTTACTAAAGTCCATTGATCTTCTCAATCTAATAATGGATCTACAAATATATTGTATACTTAGGGTGGCATGATATGCCAAGAAACTGGATTGGGAGAATGTCTACATGCATGCCCATTGTTCATGGGACTTTAAATGGTGTCACCACTATAAAGGTGCTCATAGATACAATTAAAAACGGAGGTTTACAAAACAAACAACTAGAGGAGACAACATCATTCTCACTTATTGGGTGCATTGTGTTCCACTCTAGTGTTGATATCCAAGAGTGGATATTAGTTGTTTCATAGTTGTAGTCAAGACAAGTATAAACCTATAGTTGTGATCACTAAACAACATGTGCAACTTATGTGGAGATGGTGTTGGTTAATTCCATAATTTAATTTTATGGTAATAGCAATTTAGTGTATTCATGGAGGATCCATGCAAGAACCTATGTGCATGTATTGTTTATATATATTCGATCACAGACAAATTGAAGTGATTTGTCATTGTGCCAACAAACTTATTCTCTATTTTATTCCACCTCCGTGTTCTTCTACCAATACTCAAACTCGATTATTGTCATGCCTTTCCAACTACCATTTATCATGGTTCATAGATCCATGAACCATCACTTCAATTTGTGTGTGATCGAATATATAGATCCATGAACCATCACTTCATTTATCATGGATCTATGAACCATGATAAATGGTAGTTGGAAAGGCATGACAAGAATTGAGTTTGAGTATTGGTAGAAGAACATGGAGGTGGAAAAAAATAGAGAATAAGTTTGTTGGCACAATGACAAATTGCAAAATCACATGTAAATAGTCATACAGTTTGTTGTATCACTAGTGTAAGTTTTAGACATATACCTAGGTGATAAGGGATCATTTTGTATTCCTAGGTACCTAAATACTTGGTTATAAAATTTGAACAAGGTAGGTGTTTATCCCAAGTCAAGTTTAAAGGGGGAAATGTTGGTTTAATCTTGTCTCAGTCATAGAGTAATTAACATAACCATGATTAGATCAATTATGGGTTTACTATTGGTGGTTTATGATCCCATGGTATTGGGTAACCCATGGTATTTGATGTGATGAATCATATTTAAAGGCTTGAAGAACTCCATTGTAAATTTCCTTTGGTGACCTGGTGTTTAGAAGGATTTTCCAAGGAAATAATAGAGATATATTCAAATGTTGGTTTTCCTGGTTAAGGGTTTCCAGGGTAAATATTGTCTCTATTTGTTTGTTTGTGTTTGTTTATGTTTCTTTAGTTTTAACGGTCCTCTTCTCTTATTTCTCCTAATTTCCTCATGAAATGTTGCAATTACCCTCCCACTATGCTTCTACATATCCAATTAGTAATCTCATTATAGTGGTTTACTTGAATGACCTTAGATAATGAGTGTATTAGAATAAAGAGGATGTTATTTTTATTCCTACAAAAAATATAATATTTCCAAGACAAGACAATGAAATTTTTAAGTGGTGACCAAGACCTCTCCTTGTTGAAATTCAAGCATCCTACAAAAGAAATTGAGTTTCATGTTTTATTTTGGCTATATACCTGTCTCCCTAAATTATTCTTTACACCCAAACTTGTTGCTTTTCTATAATTCCATGGGTTGAATTTCCAAGTAATCCTTCGCAAAGCATATCAAATTTGAAGTACAACATCATTCATCATAAACATCAAATTAAAAAAAAAAACCTTGAATAATAGCACAATATTAATAATAAAAAAATGGAACCATAAAGAATTAATTATACGTGTCCAAAGTTGTGTATATATATTCAAAATTGGTCCAAATGTACATTCTTTACAAAATGGCATGTTGTGCCCAAGATACATAATGGCACCTTGTGCCCAAACACGAAACAATGGAAACTAATGCCCTAGACATAAATGACACCTCATGCCCAAAATGTCACATCATGGTCAAGATACATAATGAGTCACTCATTAACCCCCGCCACCTTCAACACTACTAGGTGCATCCCTGGAGATGATCTTCCTCCTCTTCAAACTAGAGTAAACTCAAGCCTTCTTATGTATGGGAGTAGTGTGTATTTCTGGAGACTGGAGAAGAAACAACATTCATATAAAAAAAAAATCAACAAATATATCAATTAACACACTTACAAAATACAATTAGAATTCATTATCACAAAATTCACTACAAATGAGACTGAAAGTTGTGAGGGTATTTCCCTCCTCCATGACCCAAGTCTCTCCAGTATGCCTCTCTGCAACAATTACAAAAATCAATTAATGAAAAAATAAAAATTCCTAAAATCAATTCCATTCATTATATATAATAATTTCATCAACTAATTATCTCACCATGAATATCTCAGCTAATGATGGAGATTGACCTTCCTGGATAGGAGGCAAAGCACTCAATTGAACAACCTAATCCAAGGCAATAATGGGGGATAGGGAAATTTTAGTTGTAGAAACCATAGATGCAACCACTATGGATGTAATTATAGTAGATGCAATGGTAGTTGTTTCAATTGTCGATGTAGCAAGGGAGGTTGTAGCAATGTGGATTGGTGTAGGGAAAATGGGTGTAGCCACAATGTATGGGTGGAATGGAAAAGGTGATGGGGGTGTGTAGTGATAAACCCCCATGGGATGTAGTATCAGATGAAGTACCTTGGGGGGAGAAAAAGGAATTTCGAGGTCTAGCATAGGGTGTCCAGGGACCAGACTTACCCTATGGGATGTATGGTGTGGTTTTGGGATGGATAAGAAAATGTGATCATGGTGAATGGATGATTAATAAAGGGTCCTACATAACATTTCTAATATGTTGGATTTGTATAGAAACATAAACATCAACCAAAATAAGATAATAAATTTCACATTAAAAACAAATTTAACTTGATACATGATACCTAAGTATTCTTGAGTATGGGGTGATTTGTCAATCCCAAGTGGATATGGTTTCTCAGTCTCTTCAATGGAAACATATAGAAACATGACAACGTTATAATTTAGTTCTCATAAATAAATTGTACATTTGCAAAACAACAAATCTATAAATCTTGTTAAATGTTCATTGAAGTAGGAAAAATCTAAGTTGGCACCATGATACATTGATATTTGGTCAATTATCACTCGAGTATAAAAAAATATTATGCAATTCTATAATATTGAACCAACACAAAAAAGATGGGGTTGCCAAGACAAGTCACAATGCAAGAAGACCAAACACTAAATGAAAGACAAGGAAAACGCCATGTAGAACAAGAAGAGGAAGACAAAGTTAAACAAAAAGGTGGAGGCAATGAAACCACAAGGGATCTCTTGGTAAAAGGACAACAAAATTTTCAAATAAGTTTAGGTCTTTGCCACCACTTAACATTTTTGAGATGGCTTGCAAACCCGAATTGGAAAGTTTGCCCATGCACAAGGAAGAAGTGAGGAAACCTTGAAATAATTTCGGGTCCCTCTTCCATGAGACGAGTGGCATGAAATATTTATGAGTTTCCAACCTTACACCTACCAAAAATATGAGGTTTCCAAGACAAGCCACCGGGCAAGAAGACCAAAAACTAAATAAAACACAATGCAAAAACCTTGTGAAACAAGAAGAGGAAGATGAAAACAAACAATAAGGTAGAGGCAATGAAACCATAAGGGAGTGCTTGCTAAAAAGACAATAAAATTTTCAAACAAGGAGAGGTCTTGGTGACCACTTAAAAAAATTTAGACAACTTGCAAGCCTGCCCATGCACAAGGAAGAAGTGAGGAGACCTTGAATGAATTTGCAGTTTCCCACTTCCATGAGAAGAGTGGCATGGAATATTTATGATAGGATTTCTTGCTAAAAAGACAATAAAATTATCAAATAAGGAGAGGTCTCCGTCACCACTTAACATTTTTTAGACAACTTGCAAGTTTGCCCATGCACAAGGAAGAAGTAAGGAGACCTTGAATGAATTTGTAGTTTCCCACTTCCATGAGAAGAGTGGCATGGAATATTTATTATCCTCCATTCTTAAACCTACCAAAAACATGGGGTTTCCAAGACAAGTGCAAGGCAAGAAGACCAAACACTAAACAAAACACAAGAAAAATACCATGTGGAACAAGAAGAGGAAGAGGAAGGCAAACAACAACATAGAGGCAACCAAAACACAAGGAATCACTTGGTAAAAAGACAACAAAATAGACAAATAAGGAGAGGTCTTGGTCACCACTTAACTTTTTTGAGATGGCTTTCAATCCCAAATTGGAAATCCCACCAATGCATAAGGAATAAGTGTGGAGACCTTAAACAAATTTGGGGTTTCCCACTTCCATGATACAAGTGGCATGGAATATTTATGAGCCGCAATCCTTACACCTACCAAAAGATGGGATTCACAAGACAAGCTACAAGTCAAGAAGACTAAACACTAAATGAAACAACAAGGAAAACACTAAGTGGAATAAGAAGAGGGAGACAAAGGCGAACAACAATGTAGAGGAAACAAAACCACAAGGGATTGTTTGGTAAAAATACAACAAAAATGAAAAATAATGAATGGTCTTGGTCACCACTTAACGTTTTTGAGATGACTCGCAAGCCCACCCATGCACAAGGAAAAAGTGAGGATACCTTGAAAAAATTTGGGGTTTTCCACTTCCATGAGATGAGTGTCATGGAATATTTATGAGACGCCATCCTCACACCTAAAAAAAATATGGGATTTTCAAGACAATCCACAAGGAAATAAGAACAAACACTAAACAAAACACAATGCAAACATCATGCAGAATGAGAAGAGGAAAATGAAGGCAACAAAACCACAAGGGAGTGCTTGGTGAAAATACAATAAAATTGTCAAATGAGAGGTCTTGGTCACCACTTAACTTTTTTGAGATGACATGAAAGCCCAAATTGGCCATCCTACCCATGCACGAGGAATAAGTGGGGAGACCTTGAACAAATTTAGGGTTTCCCACTTCTATGAGATGAGTGACATGGAATATTTACAGTCTTCCATCCTTGCAACTACCAAAAACATGGGGTTGCTAAGACAATCCATAGGGAAATAGTACCAAGAACTAAATGAAACACAAAGAAAACACCATGTGGAACAAGAAGTGTGTGATAAAATTCTAACATTAAATTTTGAGAAGTGTGTAGTGGGATTCATGGTGTTCACTAATTGTGTGGAATAAATCCTAGGTTCTCTAATATACCTAGTATTGGAGTAGTGTTGATGAGGTCATTTGTTATTGGAGTTATGAGAGGTTGGAATTAAACAGTGATGAGTTTTGAGTGAGTAATGTAGGGAGATTTATCTCTAAGAGTTTTATTCCAAAAGTGAAGCATCTCATGAAGGAGCAAGGGGATAAATATATTGTCCTTGAACACTATTAAAATCCTCAAGAAACCATGAGAGTATGAAAAAACAATGAAATTGGTGATGGATTTGATAATAGAAAATTCATATAAAGGTAAAATAGTCTTTTGATTCATATATATTCATACACAATCTATGGTTTTGAGCTACAAGGTAGTCATAATCTGGAATATGTAGGAGTGCAAATGAGTTCCACCTTGAAGTGTATGTAGTTGTGAAAGCAACTATGAAAGAATTTTGGAACTAGTTCTTTTAGGTCAATCCATGTGGATTTTAAGTAGGCTTTGTAGATTCATTTTTTATATTTATATTATTCTCTCTTTAGTGAGTTGGTACATATTGATAGAGAATTTGGAGGGGGTAAGATTTTTAATATTTATGTTTAAATGTTGGAGGAGAGAAGAGGATCTTGCATACTAAAATTTAATAGCCATTACACCAAGTTGCATTATGATTAGAGAGAAAGATATGATTATTTATTAATCTACCACGTATTGAAGCATGTGCACCATGGTCAAAACAGGGAAAATCATGGATGTGAGGAAGATAAAAGAGAATGCAATTGTTCTATTTTCATATATATATATGTATATATATATATATATATATATATATATAGAGAGAGAGAGAGAGAGAGAGAGAGAGAGAGAGAGAGAGAGAGAGAGAGAGAGAGAGAGAGAGAGAGAG
>ML777885.1:1252880-1263854 GCA_009831015.1 Picea engelmannii
CGAGTGTATCTCGACATGTGTTGTCCTATATGAAAATCACGAAATGCCTTTTACTTGGAACTAGATGAGTAGTATATTCTGAAATCTGTGCATATTCATAAAATCCGTGCTTGTGTAGACGAGGTTATCTTGATAGTTTGCCATTGTGAGTTAAACCTTTTGGTTTTTGTTTGCGCACCTACATCTTTCGTATTATGTTAGATGTTGTTCTCCTTATGTTCTAGTTTATGTCTAGAACTCAAGTATGGCATCCCATAACCTCCTATGTTAAATTAGATTCACTATTGCAAGAGTGTGAAAGATATGCAGTAAGAATAATTATATAATTCATGATTTTATATATATAATTAATGGTAATAATAATGATATTGTATAAATATTTGATAATATTATATATTATTAAATTAATCATGATAAAAAAATAAAATTAAGTTGAAATATTTAAATAATATTATTTTAATATTCTACAATTTATAAATTAGTAATAATTATATAATTTATATTTTATGAATTTKATATATACAATAAATGGTAATAATTGTACAATAAAAATGAATAATGACTCTTTCTAAATATTTGACAATATGGTTATATATTATTAAATTAATCATGATTAAAAAAATAAAATAAACTTGAAATATTTAAACAATATTATTTTAATCTTCCAAGATTTATCTTTAATTAAAATAAAATAAGATAAATCATAATTACAAGAAAGAAATATAGGATCAAGATAAATCAAATTATTATATTTATATTATATTTATGAATATTATAGTTTGATTCTTAATTTTCATTATACATTTTGAATAATAAACAATTCTCAATTATTATCTTTTAACAAAAAATGTTTATTACTTGTGCATTTAGTTATATTAAGTTCCATTGTTCAACCTGTATTTCCCAACTAATTTGGCAGGGACTACGTTGCCATGCAACCCTTGTTTCTTAATGTATTCATATTTATTTCATTATAATAAATAAATTAATATATCCATATCCACTCTATTAATATTAATCATATCCATTCTGTTCACATAGGATAAATTGCAGTCACGACCTAAAGGCAAAAATGAAAAAACATAAGCGTAAGAAAATTAGGCCAACAGATTTGGCCGTTTCGCGTGCTATCCATACACGCAAGTTGAATTCTAGGCCAACATATCACGTCTCTTATGGCTCTCTTCGGATTACTGTATTTTACGTAGGCCGCAGCTTTCAGCGTTGTCTTAAATTTTTCATGTTATTGAAATATTTCCAAGGGTGAGGTAGTGAATTTGTGGATCGTCTTTCTATGGGAGGCATCTATGACTACTGGAATTAGGAGAGACATTATTTTTTTGATGTTAAGATCCACCATTTTGGTACAGACCCACTATTTTATTTTAGTGAAATCCATAACATCACTTACTGGTTAAGAAAGTGTTCTTCCTCTTAAAGGTCACAAGTTCAAATCCAAAAGAGAGTAGGATATGTATACCTCAGTTAAAATGAATGACAGAAGCATTTAGGTTAACAAACATTATATTTTATGCCTGTGTTGACCAAAAAAAGACTTTATTAATTCATTAATATCACATTATTGCTGCTCAAAGAGAGGTGAATAGGCCTTAGGCCTCTGCACATAATGAAACAAATTAAAGAGAAGTGAATAGGCCTTAGTCCTCTGCTCATACTATATAACAAATTAAAGAGAGGTGAACAGGCCTTAGTCCTCTGCACATACTATATCAATCAAGACTATATTCTATTTGGTTCATAATAATGTGTGATTGCACATACTATATCAATCAAGACTATATTCTATTTGGTTCATAATAATGTGTGATTGAACGGCGTGATAGAATACAGCGTTTGCCACTTCAAAGTTGCGTTTTCTTAGTCAGATGAGAAGGAATGCTAATTGTATCATGTATTATGTTAGTTGGGAAGCCTTGTGAATATCTCTTTTACACTCACCCTGGAGATGCTGCACTCTACCATTGTTAATTTTAAAATTTAAACATGCATGTAAATACCAATCCCACCAACTGTTTTTGTTGATCCATGCACAGTAGTGTATTATCTGTTCTTTCTACATAAAAATTAAAACATAATAATCTCCAAGAATACCATTTTCAGTGGTTTCATTTCTCTCTTGATAATTATAATTGTTCTTATAAAATCTTGTTTTAAATAGTTTGTTTCCACTTGCAAGTCTAAGAGTTTTTAGATATGCAAGTCTCCAAGAGAATCAACTCATTACACTGCAAGTTGCATCTCGGAGTCATCACGCCATTAAACCAAAACTCGTGCAATCTAGGCATTTTGCATTGCTTTGCCAATTAAATTGCAACCTTTGATGCCCAATTGCCATTGTATCACAAAATATGGGAAAGAAACACACAAGAATCAAGAATCGCAATGCCATGGCCAATCTTTCACACAAAACAATGTCTAAATTTTCCTAGGCATTTAAACATTCCCGACTACAAAAGCCACTCAAAATACCAATTTATCACAAGAATGATTAAAAGCCGTATAATTGGTTGGAACTAGGCTGTTTGATTTATATGTAACAATATAGTCAATCTGTGTTCAAAATTATATAGAATGGTAGTCAAAGCACCATGAGACACTATAAAACAAAATGATCACTTCTTTGGTTTAGTCTTCAAAAGCCCAGATAAGGATGCACAATGCGTTGAATTATAACTACATTTCTCGCAGCATGTTTGTAGTGATTCGATAGTCTTCAAACACCTGTAAAATACAATCACACAAAGTTAATATAGCAATGAGATAAAAATTCGCTGCATCTGTAGTTAACAATGGCCATAAATATTTCAAATATCTAAATATGGCAATTCACAGCCAATTCTATTATTAGAAAACAACGAGGTGTGCTAAAAACTTAATTTAGTGTTGCACTTAATTATAAAGAAGATTTTTAAACACTTGGTTCAGATGAGCCCTTCTAGAAGTTCTCTATTAAACTCAGCCAAATAGACTCGATATCATACATACATTTCGAATTGTTCATGCAGACTAACAGAATAACGTCTGGGAAATTATGCTTTTCATAGACAACTTTGAGAGCAATAGCCCAGAACCACAAAGTGTATGAGTGCCTCCAACCAAGAATCTGATAGATATGGATATTCGCTCCTAAGGCTCACTGTCTCTTCTTCAAGAACATTACCATCGCATTTCAAAGAGATTTCATATACAATCGGTAATGCTAGAGAAGACTTGTGCAACCAGTGAACAATTAAAAACAAACCACGAAAGGTAGAGAGACTTATTAAAACCACAAGTGCATGCACTATTAGGAATATTGTTGGGAAGAGATGAAAATGCTAGAAATGCCGAAACAATTGATCACAATCTTTACTTTGTCGATGTTAGGTAGCTAAAGAGGTAGTAGGGAAGCCCGGAGGGCCCATAGTTATAATAGTAGAGGCCATTCAATGTAAAGTGGACTAGGTCCACTATATTATTAAATAAGGCCCTATGGTAGTTAGATATAATAAATGTAAGAGGACTTCTTAAAAGGTTCTACTTCTAGAAGATTTCTCCTCTAGAATATTCTTAGGTGATGGTAGAACTATATAAAGAGGTTCAAGCAATGTAATGAGATATGAAAAGAAATATTGTGTTTGGAGATGAAGCTCATTAGGAGAAAGCCCCCTCGAATAAGCAAGTGAACAGGAGAGAATCTCTTCCATAATAGGATCCATTGTATGGTGTTTCCCTACCCTAAGAGTTTGATAGTAATAAAGTGGTGGTTTTGCATATTGTTCTTCTATATTTATTGTAGTGTTTTTGTATTTAGTCTTTGGTTCTTAACAAGTGGTATCAGAGCACTTTCCTTGGCAGACATTGTGGGCAAATATTTTTTATTTTCGCAGATTTCTTTTTCGGAGAAAAAAAAAAAGGGCCGCGACATTCCAGAAATTTTCGATATATTTTTGTGCAAAATTTACAGAAACAGGTTGTAAATCTGAGTTTCTCTCAGAAAAACACCCAAGTTGAAAAAAAAAATCTTCCGAAACGGAGTCTAGAAAGTCAAGATATTGAAGTTTTAAAATCTGCAATTTTTCAGGGTTTTTTCCGCAGACGGCGACGCGATGTTTTTTTATTTCTGTAGCAGCGGGAAGCCAACTTTGTCCAAACAAATTACAGATCTGAGTTCCTCTCACAATTTCACCTAATTTCAAAAAAAAAACAATCGAAACGAAGTTCGGGAAGTGAAGTTATGAGCATTTTAAATTCCGCAGTTTTTCAGGGTTTTTCTGAAGAAAAAAAACGCAATTTTTTGCCATAACTTATTGTTCTGTTTTTTGGGGTTTTTTTGTGACGGCTGTGGGACCGAAGAATTCATAGGGTGCTCAGATGGCTATTTCCTCTCAAACCGTCAAAGAAATTCTACAAATTACTGAAACATTCAAAGTCCAATTGTATGACACATTGGATGACTTTATAAATGGCCTCACATACAGACTCAATGATAGTTTTCGTAGTATTCAAGATTCATTGAATAGCATGCAGGAGAGATTTATTATGGCAGACATCAGGGATGAATATAATCAAGAAATATATGTTTGGTATGATTTTGAGGCCGATTGTGATGATTGGTATATAAATAGTTGTCATTTCTGGAATGACAACCACTTCCATATTTTATTTGATGACTTTACTCCACCATCTATAGAGAACATCAATGTCCCACGTCAGGAGCTAGTTATGATTACCAACATCCAACCTGCATATTCTACAATGGTATTGTTCCTTCCATATTCAGCTTTGACTCTTTCCCACTATGTGGATGGATATTCTTATCTGGACCCACATGATAGGTGTCAATATTGGGAGCATCATTTTCAGTTGGTTATTGAGTGCCTATATCTTCTGCATGGAGTTCACATGAGCACTTGGACATGGGACCTCGATTCACAATGGAAGTTGAACTACTTCAGCATGATGGTTTTCATTTCTCCATGGGACCCTGGTTCTCTAGTCTACTTCAGCACTATGGTCCACACTTATCCATGGGACCCTGGTATATGGTTGTACATCAAGCATTGAGAACAACGCTTTCATAAGAGGAATGGAATGTTAAGTAGCTAGAGAGGTAGTAGGGAGGCTCGGAGGGCCCATAGTTATAATAGTAGAGGTCATTCAATGTAAAGTGGACTAGGTCCACTATATTATTAAATAACGTCCACTATGGTAGTTAGATATAATAAATGGGTAGTTAAATATAATAAATGTAAGAGGACTTCTTAGAAGGTTCTACTTCTAGAAGATTCCTCCTCTAGAATGTTCTTAGGTGATGGTATAACCATATAAAGGGGTTCAAACAATGTAATGAGATATGAAGAGAGTATTGTATTTGGAGCGATAGCTCAATAGGAGGATGCCCCCTCGAAAAGGCAAGTGAACAGGAGAGGATCCCTTCCATAATAGGATCCATTGTATGGTGTTGCCCTACCTCAAGAGTTTCTATAATAAAGTTGTGGTTTTCTATATTGTTCTTTGAATCTTTGTGGTATCTCTGTATTCAAGTATTTGGATCTTAATAGTCGAGCATGATTGAAAATCCACAACCTCATAAGCAAGTCAGTTATGCGATGAAGGATGTTGTGAAAGAGTTTGAAGGGAATCACATTACTATGGCAATGGAGGGGAGCAGGAAGATTAAAACCTTGTTTCCTTGTTGAGCTTTCACATTTACTTATGCATTTCAGAATCATTTTTGGATATTATCATATTAATTATACATCATTTCGTTGTTAATAGTTTCAATCTGATTTTAAGTAGAAATGGATTTTCAATCTGTTGTAGTGAGATCAGATTTTTACTTAATTTATTATTCAATATGTACTTCAATAAAAATTAAAATTCTTTTGTAATAAATTCTTTTGTCATAAATTCTTTACTTAACTGTTCTACATTTTGGACCTATTTTGGTCGTATATTCACTAATTTTGGTCGTATGGATCCAAAAAATATAACAGATAGACTAGTCCTTTAATTAAATATCCAGTAGTTTCATTTCATTCTATCCTTTAATTAAATATCCAGTATTTTCATTCCATTCTATCCTTTAATTAAATATCCAGTATTTTCATTCCATTCTATTCCACTGTGAAGCTATTTCTTTTTCTCTAGGAAAGGGAAAGCCTTCCCTTCCATCATTGATTGAAACCAAATATTACTACATATATGGGAGAATGAAGTATGTCGTAGTTTTTCAGACCCCTCGATTCCTTGCATGCATGATGAACATCTTGGTCAAAATTCCTTTCCTTGTTATTTCCTCAGGATGACTTCACCATTGATATGTAAATGGAGATTTTCGTTGTTGATATGGAATGGAGGTTTTACTTCACCATATGGGGGTGGTTGTTATGGAGATGAAGTTATACTCCCCCACATGGGGGTTTTTCTTTTCCGTAAAAAAATAGCAAGGTTGATAAGGGTTGAAATGAGCTTTGAAGGAATGGTTTGTTCTAAATGGCATTTGTATGACCTCTAGAATGGCTTTTAAGGCTCGCTCGGTCTAGAATGGGATAAGGAGTTTGCTTGTCCCTCTCGATAGTTTAGTTTCATTCTTCTTTAGGTAGGTTGATATGGGTTTTAAATCTTATAGGTTTCTTCTTCATTTCTATAGGGGAGATTGGTATATCATAATATTTGTAGTTATTCCCCCATATATGGGTACATAGTATATCTCTATAGGTGTATTTATTTCTTAATGGATAGATCTAATTCTCTCTTAGTAAAGGATTTACATGGGTTTTTATTTTCATATGTATTCCCTCATTAGGCATTGCTAGGGTACAGTTTGTGAAGGAGAGCTAGTGTATCCCTTCATTTCTTTAGCTATTCTTTATTTATATACTAGTCTTTGTATCTTCATAAAGGTTAGGCTTTCTCGTTGTTATGGAATTATGAAGGGATTATCTCTCCTACTATCTACTTTTAGGGGAGAGTTAATTCTCTTCCCTTCCTTCTAGCTCTTCTCTTCTCTATTAGGTAAGGTATGACCTTCCTTTCAGTGAAATTAGGTCCTAATCTTACCTTAGCTATCAAGGTCAAGTACCTCTTTGCAGTGATTGAGACCAGACATCCCTAAAAAGTATTAAGGGGTCATGGTAATTACTAATAACAGGAGAAATTATAATGAACGATAGTGGGGTAGAGTAATTGGTCAACTCCTAAAGCCCATGACCTAAAGACTACAAGTCCATACCCTACCCCCACCTCCCAAAACAAGATATAGCACAAGGAAGGTCATTCCTAAAATATGACAATAATGCCCTGGTCTTTTTCCCAATCCTAATCCACCCTCTAATTTTTAAGGGAGGGGAAGAAATATAGGAACTTGAACCCTTTTCAAGGCCCCAAAAAGCAGGCCAATGTCACTTAATGCAATCTTATAGACCTTAATTAATCTTCATCTAATGAAGCTTGTTAGCTAAGGGTTGACCTTATCAACCCATTGGAGGGACCAGAAAATTCCTTGACTATTTCAAATAGGCTTATAACGAAATATTTTCCTAACATACAATTCCTAGGCTTAAAGATAGAGGGATAGATACAAAGAGAGAAACACCACACCAAAAAGGGCTTTACAACACCCTTGACTTAACAAAGTATTTGCCTACAAAATTATCCAAGGCTAGAGATAGTTCCTATGGTGTTGTATTCTATCCTTAACGTCTCTTGCTATCTTTAATCCACTAGAGAAGACGTTAGGGTTAGGGAAATACTTCATTACAAATAGTAAGATTTCTTTGGAGTTATGTTTTCTTCTCTTAACTCTATAGTTAACAAAATGATACAATTCAATACATTAAAGAAATTTGAGTTACAGAGTAAAAAAACAGGGCATATATCTCTTTCTTTCTTTCTTTCTTTCTTTTCCACTTATTGTTTTTGCCCGCCTAATTAGGTCGTTTGGAGAGAGAGCAAGTGAAAGTATAGGACAAATATTTCCAAGTAAGTCTTGTCAAAGCCCCTTACTGACTAAGTGTTTCTATAAAGTAAAAAACTATCGCATTTTGGTAAACTAGGGATAGCATGAGAAGACATAATTCCATAACAATATTCTATTGCTATTTTTAACCCCTCACAAAAAATAAGGAAAGGATTAACCCTTGATAGGAAGTGCATTGCCCTATTTTTGTGGGTGGCTATGCTTATCAAGCTATGTTTCCTTCCTCTATGAATGTGTGGCAAACATCATGCATATTTTCCTTGTTATTTAGCCATTGTTGGGTGGGCATCGTGGGTGCATGCGGTTGAGAACTCGATAGAGAGCACAATCAATAGGGTTGTCATAGGTTATGTATGATCTTATAGATGATATCAACACTTAGGAGTATCAGTAGTAGTAGTAGTCTAGGATAGGCCTCCCACCGCCTCCATACACTCTAGTTACACCCATTCTAGCTACGTAATAGTTTGTTGTAGTAGTGTATTAGGCCGAAGAAAGAAATAAAGTAGGTATAAATAGCATTAGTAGCATAGCAGTAGTTGTAGAGCGTGTATATAGGGAGGTCGCCCCTATAATATGCAACATTCATGTCGTTGGAGGTTTCAAAGTCATACTACTCTTCCTACTTGTATTATTGGTACGATAGGGATCGAGCACTACCCACTCTAAGCTTAGGGAAACCAGTAATAATAGGGGGAGGGGCAGAGCCTCCCAACCCAACCCAAAAAAGGCTTACTTCCTTGTGGTAGTTAGTAGCATAGCAAACATAAACTCGTCCTTTGGTTGGCAGGCCCATACAATATGTATAGTTACACCTGGCTATTATATATATAGGGGTGTTTGTTTGTCTATCCACTTTTTCTATCTATAGTGGGTGCATGACTCGAGGAGGGTGTATTGTCATTAATAATAGTGGTGCACTCAATAGAGATCATGTGAACAACTAATGGGTAGGAGGGAGTAGGGTGTGCAAAGTAGATCTACATATCATACTAGATCTCTACAATAGTAGTTGTCCAGATGTACAGAATCATAGTGACATCTCATCAAGATAGAGTACCCCATCCCCCACCCTTCCACCCAATTACAGGCAGTTAAATTGTAGTCCAAATCTACCTAAAGTCTAAAGAAGGGATGTTACTTTATAGAGGAGGGGTGGTTCACTTTTCTTCTATTCCACTATCCCCCTTCATGTGCCTTGGTTCTTGGGAAAATTGCATGCCAAAGGAAAGGCAAGTTGTGAATGAAGAGACTTGAAAGAGAGATAGATGCCCAAAAGGCTAAGAAATGGGTTGAAGAGGGTAAGATGTCAAGGTGACGACTAGCTTGGCCACATGTGAATGGAACTAAGAAAAAGCATATTGAAGTGTTCACCAACCCCTAGCAAAGGATCTATGGCTAGTCAAAGTCAACCTACATCAAAAAATCATGGGGTTCATTATAGTGAAATTAGAATTTATCTCAATTGCAAGTCAAGTCGGAATCAAAGGGCACTGACCTGGCCTATAAAACCAAGTTTAGAAAATCATTAGGATTTAGAATATTTCCACTCCATTTTTTTATACTTTAGTGCCAGTTCACCTTGTTGCGGAGAGGATTAATCAGCTTCATATAAGTTCAAAAAGCCACTAGTTAACTTTCAAAACCTAAAACAGGGGTCCCCTCTACTATGAGGATAATTAACCAGCCATAACAGTCAACTCTAAAACATAAAACAAACTGACTGATATCATCACTAATTTTATCCATTCAAGGTTCAGGTCTATTATGCAATGTTCCACCAAGTTTCTAAGACAGGGGAGCGTGGGAGCGAGGAGACGCACAGGGTGGGCATGTGGAAGCACCCCCAAATTCTCGGGAAATTATGAATTAGGTGGGACGTCGACGTCCCTAGCATAGGGGTCCTCGTCTCTAAAAATATAAAAATAATAATTATAATGATAAAATCTCAACAATAATAATTCATCCCGTGCAAATTCATCATTGTGCAATGTAAATACTAACTAGTAAACAGTAAAATAGTACTAAATTCAAATTTGTAAATGATATAAACATGATTCGAATTCAAATTCAGTAATGAATACATTGATTCATAAATCATATATGAAATAGAAATAGTAAAATATTGATACATTGATTTAAATTCATCATTCTAGAATCTAATTAGTACTAAGAAAAATAGTACATACTTGAGTCTGAAATAGTAAACTGAAATTACTCAAACTCAAAAATAGTAAAGAGTCAAGAGTCAAAGACTCGGTTTGAGGTCGTCAATATCTAGAGTCAAGACTCAAAAGTTAAAACCGTGCATGGTTCACCAACCAATGGGGTCATCCTAGCCTAATTCATTGCGATCTCCCCTCGTATCAAGATTGTCGAAGGGGTCTCCCCTCGTATCAAGATTGTCGAAGGGGCCATTGAGACTATAAAACTGCATCCAGTATCTCCTAAGTATTCTCCCCTCTTCTGAATTATCCATCTTTGTAATCACAGCTCGAAATCCCTTCTTGACCTTTGGATCCTCAACGGGAAGAATTCTACCAGGCCTTGGCACATACCATTTTGGGTTGAGTGCATACACTACCATGTGCAAAGGTGTGTTCATTCGGGGTCCCTAGCATAGGAGTCCCCATCTCTAAAATTATAAAAATAAAAATAATAATGATAAAATCCCAACAATAACAATTCATCACATGCAAATTCAACATTATGCAATCCAATGGAAACATCGTAATTCTGCCAATCCTAAAATCCTAAAAACCATTAAGTCTGTTGAATTCTGAATTGGATATGAAATTCTACTTTCTCCATATGAAGTTCGATGAGGTTGGAATCACTCTCAAACATCCTGAAACAATTAATGGTGATGTTAAAATTTAAGTAAATGGATACAAAAGGTAAGATAAGGATAATGTCAACTTAAGGTAAGATAAGGAGAATGTCAATTTAATATTACCACTAATTACCAAGATCACAAACTCCTCAAAGCT
>ML777885.1:1264572-1277146 GCA_009831015.1 Picea engelmannii
AGAACCCTGATGTAGATACAAGGGAAATTCCAGGTTTTTATGGATATGATAATTCAGTCATACAACATATATCATCTTTCTTTGAGATCAGTTCAAGCATTGGCCTCTTTCATGAAGATGATATGATGAAATTTTTTGTGTCAAGCCTCAAAGGGGATGCAAGAAGGTGGTTTGAATGTCTTGGCAAAGGGAAAATTTCATCTTTTGCAGGGTTTATTGAAGCATTTTGCAAACAATGGGACCTCAATAATTATGAGCAATGGCTGCCCATTGTGGACAAATTCAAGAAAATCTATGATGCACAAAACCCCATTGAAGAAGCTCCCAAACCTCCCCTTGAAGATGATGAAGAGTTTTCGTTTGACCCTCCCTTAGGATTTGATGACGGTGATCTGATTCAAACCGAGGAAGACATCCCAATTTAAGATTTAGATAAGCCATGACAGTCAGGGTAATGAAGCTATGGTCTTTCATACACTTGATGCCTGAACACTGCATTCTGAGTTGGATGCATGCATAGATAAGTTGGATGTCAATTTTTCAGTCTGCTTGGAAAATGTGGATACACTTCTAGATGATCAAAGTTTGGCTGTCATTCTCTCCTCCAATGTTACATCTTTCCCTCAGTTCTTAACATATGATGTGCACCCAGATTTGGAGCGGAACAATAATGGGATTCTACTACAACATTTTGGTAATGATTGTGATAGAGATGAGGAGAGATTTATTTTCATGGCAAGATATAATGAAGATGATCATAGTCTCTCTGGTGACATGGAGGATGAGTTAAAACTGGAACAGATTCATCCTGATCGCCTTGATTTCTGGACAGAAGGTAGGGTTGAAGAAGATGTAGACACTCACATTAATGAGTGGCCTATTGAGTTCAAACACGACAGCCCTCAATCATATTTTCTGCACTTTGAAGGCCATCTGGTTTATGATGACTATCATCACTTTCCTGTCACAGAATTGTCCTATGAAATCTGCAAAGCACAAACTGAAAATTGTGATCTTCCTATTGCTGGTATGGATATTGAAAACAGGGGATCTTGTGATCTTGGTACAAAACAAAAAGGTTTTGGCAAAGCATGGAATGGAGAAACCTACAGCCAGGTAGAATCATTGCTGGTCGTTCCCATCCATGACATGGATCATGACAAAGAATAGCACCTTGATGCGGCTACTGAATATTCACGTTTGATAAGCGATCTTGGGAACTGCTGCAAAGACGGAGTTGATGAAGCCCAGAACAAAGAACAGCGTCCATCTCCAGGTAGCTCTGCTAATGATCAAGGGTATGACAACCAAAATGCAAGGGAGGTCACTTTTCCAGTTTTGAACAATGTTTATTTTCCTAAAGGAATTTCCACCTTTCAGAATAGCCAAACCTCATGTGTCCCTGCGCTTGTGACAAATCGCAAATGATGCCAGAGTTCGCAGGGGAATCAAACCAGGTTTACACAGAGGTCTCATCGAGGGTTAAAGTTGGGGTTGAGCCAACAGTAGATGAGACCTCCAGTTGCGTCGAGCTATCTTCGGGCTCCACCGTAGAAGGAAGCAAAGACTCTTATAAAGTAGACGCACGACATTCCCTTGAGCACAAAATAGTGGTCCACAATCTGATCCTTGCAGGGAAATCTATCATCGAGCAGCCTGCCTTTGAAAGCTGGGGTCGATTCGATGATGATTTTTTACCACACCAACCCGACAACCTTACAGACTCACTCCATGCTTGGGAGAATGTTCCTAATGATAATGGTCCTGTAGTGTTGGGCCGCAGAGCAACGTAGTTTTTTCAAGTTGGTAGTGGAAATCCATGCGTGAAATCTCTGCAAGAAAAGGTTACCCCTGATCGCATAATAGGTTCCTGTGAGAGATGGGTTGTAGCTGGTTCCAGCACACCCATGGATCAGTATCATCACACAGTCCACAATGAAATTAAAGCCAACAACCCGACCCCTACAGGTCGACCACTGAACTTTTTCTCCCGCTATCCAAGTTTCGAAAATAGCATGGATGGATATGATATTCTGAAGATGACTGGTGAAATTTTGACTCAGGATCCTTTTATTGTTATATTTTTCCTCATCAGTGAAACTGTGGATCCACAAACAAAAGTGACAAATACCGTGCTGAAGGTCCCCAAGTATTCTGTTCATGCTATGATTTTGAATAGGCAGAAAGTGGATCATATGTTCCCATCTTTGTTTCAGGGTCTAGAGAAGCCAGCTTTAGAGCCATTGACATTGCAAAGGGATGTTGTTTTCACTATGAATTCTGCATATACTACTTGTCCACTACCTTTACTGAACAATGCTAGGGAGCTTGCTCATCACTCAGACCTTTTCACACAACACTTTTGCACAAGTCTGCCATCTATAGAGATGTTTCAAATCGGACAGTACTGGCTCAAAATTGTGTCAATTAAAGATCAGACTGCTATGCTCAGGAAGGACAGAGCTGATTTCACTGAGACTCAGGAGGACACAAAAATATGGACACAAACTTTCAGAAAGGACCATGGGACAGTGGGTGGCACCACACCATTGGTTGATATGTACACAAATTTTAATGCAGACCTGGGCCTTCTACATGCTTTGAAGGATGATATTGATTTCACTATTACCCAGAACTATACACAAATTGGAAAATCTGAATGCGGTGAACTTCTTTTTGATCATGACTTGTATGCCTCTGGAAGGATACCAAACATAATGAATGATGTGGTGATTCTTTGTGACAGCATCTTAAGCATACATGAAGCTGCAGGGATTGACAACATGTGGAAAAGATGTAGAACAGCAGCAAATTGCATATTTCAGCAGTGTGATGCAATCCTAGAATTAGATTTCCAACGGCAGGGATGGAAACAGGTTACAGCATTTGAGACCCTCATACAGCAGCAGAGGAGGATTTCCAGAGCTATTTGAGGAAGAGAGGGAATGGTTTGACAGTGATAATGGCAGTCCCATTCAAAATTGGATAGACAGGTCCTGCAGCAACCTACATCAGCCATTGCATCCATTTGATGGCATATTTCAATTGCAGGTACCAAAACGAACCTACAGCCCAGCAGTAACAGAAGTTCCAGCATACAAACATCTGATTTTTAGTATCTCCCTGTTTTGCATGATGACTAAGGCCAGAGGAAAGGGGCATTGCATTTTTGAGATGCAAAGGTGGCTGCATTGGCTCACTGATTTCACCTAGCACTCTCATTCTGCATATGCTACAGTAGGGTAGGTAAGGATAAGCTCCCTCAAGCAGTAGTATAGCATGAATAAGCCCTATTTGAGCATTTGATTTGGTTTTATGACAGATGTTTTGTTAGATGTGGAGGTCATTCCTATTGTACATGACAAGTTTCTAAGGTTCGCATGCACTCCCAAGAAGAGCACATGTCCCTGAGTTGGAGCCTATGTTACCCCTCATTTTGGCAGAGGGTAACCCTAGTGAATTTCTTCACTAGCCCTTGTATTTTTGAGATTTGGGCAGCTGGAGAACTTACATGTTTTCATAGATATTGATAAGCTGAAGGGTTTGATGACATGAGGATGGACCATGTGATATGGCATCGTACTTCTTGGGCATTAATTTCATTCAGATTTTTGGACATCTTTGTTAGAATATAATGGATGTGCTCGTTTAACCATAGACAATATCACTATTGTCACCCAACCATAGGCCGAAGCCACCCCCGAGCACCTTAACCTTGACAGAGAATCATTCCGGAAGAACACCCTAGGCTAGATAGCCAAACAAGATAGCGCACCTCTCTCCAAGGATAGCGCACCAAATAGAAGTAAAAAGAGTTGATCAAAGAGTCCAAACCATAACCAAGAGAGAGTCCAGGCCAAAACCGAAATTTGCTAGCTGCAACGACAGCTCTCCTCCAAACTTGCGCACAAACTGGCCAACTGCAGTGCCACAAGTGTTGCTTCTGCAGTTCTAAGAATGCCTGCCAGAATGAAGATTGGCCTCCTGTATTTATACTAAAACTGGCAAACTACCTGGGCCAACTTCTCATTCTGGGTGCCTATTTACTTAGTATATAATATTTCCTTTAGCCGACTTATTCTTTTGGAGGTTAATAACCTAATACAAATTATCCTCTTGAGCCGACTTGTCTTCTACGGTTATTAGCCAACTAATTAGGGTTTCTTCTTGTTTCCCGGAATATTCTATTCTCGTCAAGTTTACACGGGGAGGTAAATACCTCCCGCAGCTACCATAATATCAACACTCCCTCCTAGCTAGAGAGGTATTTGAAAGTAATGGTCTTGAGCACAAACATACCATTTACCCAGTAGCATCAACATAGTCGTATAGACTATCTCATGACTAGATCATGAGCACCATCATCACTATTAGTGTCATCAATTGCATCATCTCTCAAAACCATACTCCATCTGAGTAATTAGACAAGATGCTAGATAAGTCACTCACTCCATAGAGTGACACAAGAGCCATTTTTCTAATCCGGACATATGTCCTAGAAGAATAAATGTTTTGAACCATTTTCTGTCTAGGAAATCTTTGTCCATTGATCATCCATCTAGCTGATAATCATTTCCAACACTACTGATAGTCTTCAAGGCGATCAAAACAATGTCATTCAATAGAACACAATTGTGTCTATCCATAGTAGCACACAACTACAATCCAGTGGTACACTGCCACACCAAGTAGCACATAGATACTTGATCAGTGACATAGTCACAATCAGTGGAACACATCCACTACAGTAGTATACATCTACTGTCCGGAGACATACAGTCTCCATAACAATCATATCATCAACCTGCACAGAAAACATTGTTATGATATATAAACTAAATCATCTGGGCCATTCTTCCACTCACATCTGTGAGATCTGGAAGAGCATCTTCCCTAAGAAAGTAAAACATCAACAATGAGTTATCTGGACTATTCTTCTCAAGCAAGGAATAATAACTGTCCCGATTTCTGAGCCTGGACCATTCACCTATCTGGGCCATTCCTCCGGCACTAGACAAAGTGCAACCTGGAGAGAATGAATTTGCCTTAGGGAATGCCTGTCCCTAATCGTTGAACCTGGACCATTCGCCTATATGGGCCATTCCTCCGACACTAAACAAAGTGCAACCTGGAGAGAATGAATCTGCCCTAGGGAATGACTGTCCGGACCATTTCCCAAGGAAATGACTGTCCTACACCAACCTCCAAAACGGACCTGTTGACCACCTATTCAACTAGGGGATCAACTCAATGTGCCATGAAGATGTGCATCATTAGATGCTAATTTGTCAAAGATTATTTGGTTCTACAGGGCAATTTATGCCACCAGCACTTATTTTTGTAAATGGAATTTCCGCACCCCTGCGTGAGTTAATAATGTAATAGGTCTGCATGGGTCATAATTAGGTCAGTTACCTTGGGATGGGTTCATTAGGAGAGTTCCTTTCATCGAGGGTTTTTTATCCTCAGGTTATTAATTGGGCTTTTCAGCCTTATTAATTTCCCTTGAGTTTTTCCCTCACACTAGCAATAATTCCTCCAAAGTGGTGAAGGGCGTTCTAATGGGCTTATCCTCTGGTAACTATTGTTTAGGGATGATGTAAATGACCATGTATGACATCTTAGAAAGTTTCGCAGAATTCCGACGAGTCTAGATTATTTTTTTTAATTAATTAATTTTTAATTAAATTTCCCTAAGTTTGGAGATTTAATTATTTAATTAATTAATTATTTTTGAGCAAAAATTGTAAAAACTATGTCCTTGGACTTTTGATAGGTGTATTTGTGCTCAAAAGAAATGGAATGAGACCCCCTACACCCTTGGACCAATTTTCAGCTCAATCAGACAACTTCTGCTAAGTGTTTGTCCACCAAGAGTGTCAGTTAGCAAAAACAGCGATTTTAATTGCTAGGTCATGATAAAGTCAAAATGTAATTTTTTGTAATTTTGAGCTAAGAAGTGGATGTAAAGATGGAAAAAGGTGAAAGAGATGTTTCCTAACCCAAACCTACCCAACCCAACCTTTTTACATCCCCCTCACTCACTCCTTCACTCAAACCCTCACACCCCCTAGGGGATTTGCGCCCCCCTAGCATCGGATAACTTCACAGCTTAAGTTTTGTGGAGTTGTGGGCCCCTCTCTCATGAGGTGCACCCTTCTTAGCCTCCCACGTCCCTCTTTGCTTGATCCCCACACCTCACAACCCTTCCACCTCATCAATCCATGTCTAAAACCCTAGATGGTGCGCCCCTCTCCTTGGGATCCCACCTTGTGGCTTGGATGTGACACTTGGCATTCATGCAAAAGGGGTAAGTTTGCCTGTAATGTCCCCCACCTCTTGATGAAGAGGTATTGAGGAGACACAGTGGCCTAGGCATCCCCACTAGGCCATAGTCTCACACTAAGGGGGAAAGGTCAACAAGGCTGAGGTTATATTCTTAAGTTGACTTGAGAAAAAGGTAAAAAGGAGTTAAAGATAACTCAATGAAAGAATAGAAGCGTTGGAAGAGTTGACCCTGGGAGTTAATTTAACTCAACAGAGAAATAGGAGAAAAGTATAAATAGAAGGTTGGGGCGCACCTATGATTCATTCTGGATTTTGGTATTTGTTTGTTATTGCTCTTGAGCATACAGTTTGGGGATTTTGCTGTTACAAACCCTTGTGTGCAACTCAATGGTGAAAGATCCACTCACCTTGTTCCAAAGCTTGGTCTCGAGGATGAAAGACTCCACCCACACCATTCTACACTCATCACATATCCACCAATAGCTTCAAAAAAGTAACAGGATCGTACTGTTCAGGAGTTTCCAGCAAAGGCACATCATCATCTAAAGGAGAGTTCGATCCAGCTGATCAGAAGAGACGTTGGGCATTCCAACACTTGGGTTTTACTTGCAAGTGCTCAACCATCACTTTGAGGGGTTCTTTGAAGAGTTATCATCATCAGATCTTCAGCTACAGTTTGGGACGACTTGGAGGCTTGGGGGACGTCCTGTGATTCAGTATTTCTCAGATCTAGGGAGATCTACCTAGAATCTGGATCTGAAACTTCTCCCACGGTGTTTCCATAGCCCGATCTATATTCCTGGAGAGTTTCAGAGCATTTGGAGGCCTCCTTCATCAGGGCCGAGTTATCTAGGGTTCCAGGCATCCAGGAAGGCGCAACTTCATTAGAGGATTCAGTATTTGGAGGGGTTGGCCTTAGCATTTCAGCTTGAGACTTCAGGAGGGAGATCCTATCACCCTAATCTATCAATTGGCAGAGTTTGGGCTCATTTGGAGTCTTCCTTCATCAGGGTGTTTCAGCCTTCTACTGGAGCGTGGCATCTTCAGCTGGAGGAGTTGGCATCCATACGGCTCAAATCTGTTTGTATTGACCTTCATTTCTTATCCAGCCTTTGGAGGCTTGTTTTGTATTAGCGGGAGCATTTTGTAGCAACTCATATCTACTATCTATTGGGGCCATCTGAGGATTATTCCAGATCTGCTCTTTCTATTGTATCTGATTCCTGCTTCTTATAATAAAGGTCAGATCTATGCTTGTGTTTTCTATATCTTGAATATGTTGTGATCTTGCATATGTTGGATGAATCTTGTATAAACACCATTTAAATAACTGGAACACTTCAATAACCACCTGTGCATCAAACACGTCAGTGGTAGTTAGTGATTCCAAGCAAAAAAATTGGCTTGGGATCATTACAGTGGTATTAGAGCTTTGATCCTCCAAACCTGTGGAGGGATTGGCGCATGCAGAGGTACAATGGAATCTTTATGGATAGAAGAAAGAAGCCAAACAATGAAACAGAGGTCGAAATGGAAGGGTCAGGGGATGACCGTGAGCCTCAGGGCTTGGCCTTCTTGGCAGCCGAATTTGACAAGTTCCAGCAGACCCTAAATCTCACAAAGGGCAACTCGGTCCACCATTTACAGGAGAACCAGGAAACCAACCTAAGGGGAGAGGCCGAAATTACTGAAACCTTAAAGAAGGTAGATGGAAATCTGAAAAAAAATGATAAGAACCAAACAATAATAACCAAGTTATTGATGCAGATGACTCATAAGGGGAAAGACCCTGAGACGTATGGAAGCAAAGAAGTTAGTGGATCTAGTGGATCCCATGGTGAGATCAGATATAATATGGAGAGAGCCCCCAGATCTGAAGGAAGCCATGGAGGTGGCATGTCTTATGGGCACTTGGGTAGCAGGGCTAACCCTCGACCATACATGCCTACGTTCACAGATGAACAAGGGCAACAGGAAGAGGTGGATGATTTCGTTGAGCAGATGGCACAATGTACTAAGGAATACTACGGGTTGGATATGGTGATTCAAAGGCAGATGTCCCTGGATCAATATTGCCAACTCAAGTTCAGAAATAAGCCTAGGCCAAACCACAAGAACAGTTTTGAGTTTGAACGAAGAGCAGGGAAGATAGAGATCCCATATTTTGATGGCACAGCCAAGATGACAGCACAGGCGTGGGTGCAAAAGCTGGACACCTACCTACAACTTAACCCCATGAGGGAGATGGAAGCCATCAAGTTTTCCACTATGTACTTGGATGGCAAGGCTCATGATTGGTGGTATCATGGACTCACCACACTAGGCCACAATCAGATAGTGTCCTACACAGAATTCACTCATAGGCTCATTGATAGGTTTGATCAGGGAGATCCTAAGCTACATTTCTGGGAGCTCACCCAACTCAAGCAAACAGGTACGGCTGAGACATATATTGATGAATTTCAGAGGTTGGCAATGATGGTGCAAGATATGTCCCCGACCAGGCTCATGATGCTCTTCACTAAGGGGTTGATGGAACCCTTGAAGGGTTGGGTAAAGGCTTTCAAGCCTACCAACCTACAGGAGGCTATCTGGAAGACAAGGGATCTGGGACCAGCTGCTAAGCCAAAATTCATACCCAGACCACCTCCTAACAATGGAGGAAGACATCAAAGGCCTCCAATGAACCAGGGAGGACGTGACCCAAGGGGTTTTGACAGGGGTCGTGGCAGAGTGGATGAGAACACCAGGAGGGAGCTAAGGAGGAAGCAACTTTGCTTCACTTGCAAAGAACCATGGAACCGGGCACGCAAATGCATGGGTCGTGGTCAAGTGCACTACATAGAGGTCACTTCTGACAACGAGGAGGAGGAGGAGATGGGACAGATACAGAACATTGAGGCCGAAACTATTGAGGCAGTAGAGGAAGAGATCACAGGACAGGACTGTATGGCTACCTTAGCATCTATCAGTGGAGTGCCCAAGTATAACACCTTCCGGATGAGGGGAGTCTTGCAGGGACAGAAGGTATCGGTTCTGATTGATGGGGGAGCCTCTCATAACTTCATTGATTCAGCATTGTTGAAAAGGAGGCACATACCCACAGTAAAGTTTGAAGGGTTCAAGGTGGAGGTAGCAGGTGGAAGTACTATGCCTTGTGACAAATACATCCCTGGCATGAAGCTTAACTTGGGTAGGCATGAGCTGGTACAGAACGTCTATGTTATGGACCTTCCGGACACCAACATCATCCTTGGTGTTCAGTGGCTAAGCACGTTGGGGGCTATCACCACCAACTACAAGACCATGGAGATGTCATTCACAGAGGAGGGTGGACAAAAGATAGTGCTCCGGGACATGACAGGGAATACTGCAAAGGTGGTCACGGCCAAGAGGATGGAGGCCATCTTCCGAAGAGATGAGATAGTGTACGCAGCAGAATGCAGGATTTCAACACGTGTGGATGAGCAGGGCAAGGTTCACTACACCCCAGAGATCAAAGAAATCCTTGACAAGCACCACAAGGTGTTTGGACCGATTCCCCCAAGGGTACCACCGGATAGGGGGTTTGAGCACATTATTGAGCTAGAGGAAGGAGCCAAACCAGTCATTACCACACCATACAAACATCCCAAGAAGTACAAAGATGAGATAGAGAAGGCCATCAAGGAACTTTTGGACATGGGGCACATCAGACCAAGCACTAGCCCTTTTGCTTCTTCAGTAGTGCTAGTGAAGAAGAAAGATGGCACTATGAGGATGTGCATTGACTTCAGGGCCTTGAATAAAAAGACCATCAAAAATAAGTACCCGATACCAAGGATTGATGAGCTGCTATGATCCGGATTTTATGAGCAGAACGAAATGAATACAGATTATTAACAAGTGCTTAACACAAAATAACAGAGATACAGTAAAACTGGTTTTCTATTCAATAACGAAATAAGCTGAAACTGTAAAATGCCAAAAACCCTAGACATCCAAAAACCTAACCCTAGGAGATGAAACGCCAAAAGTCATGTGGGCCCCGTTTGGGTAAGCTAGTACATCAACTTCCCGGGGATGTAACTTTTGCATACGATCTTCGTTTTAGGCGTGTGATAGCCCGTTGGAAAGGTATCGTCGAGGAGATTCATTTTGGGGGCTCAATTATGCCTTCGCCTATTATTGAGGAGCTTGATACCGAAAAACCTTCATTTAGGCCCTCAAAATGGCCCCAGAAGTAAAAACTGCTAAAAATAGTAAATTGCCAAAAATGTCGGAAAATTGTTTTGAGCCCAAAAATGTCGGAAAATTGTTTTGAGCTAGTTGGAAAAGGTGGGTGACCACCGATATCCATTTGGATCATGCTAGACGAGTTGCATGGAGTTGTCTACTTCACAAAGATTGACCTTCGTTCTGGCTATCATCAGATCAAGATGCGGGAGGAGGACATCTCAAAAACAGCTTTCAGATGTCACTACGGCCACTATGAGTTCTTGGTGATGCCCTTTGGGTTAACCAATGCCCCAGCTACGTTCCAATCTTGTATGAACCATGTGTTCAATAGGCAGTTGAGGAAGCACTTGCTGGTATTTTTTGATGACTTGCTCATTTACAGCAAGACGTGGGAGGAGCATCTCAGACATGTGGATCAGATTTTGTCAATCATGGAGGAACAATCATTGTACGCTAAGGAGTCCAAATGTGAGTTTGGGATGACAGAGGTGCTTTACTTGGGGCACATCATTGGAGCAAAAGGGGTACAGGTACATCAGGAGAAAATACAAGCCATCATGGAATGGCCTACTGCTAAGACACTCACAGAATTGAGAGGATTTTTGGGCATGTGCACGTACTACGAGAAATTTGTCAAGGGATTTTCTCAGCTGTGTGCACCCTTGACTGATTTGACTAAGAAAGGAGCCTTCAAGTGGAATGAGGAGGCTCAAATGACGATGGACAAGATGAAGAAGGTAATGAGTACGTGCCCAGTCCTAGCCCTTCCAGATTTCAACCTACCTTTTAGCTTAGAGTGTGATGCCTCAGGAGAAGGGATAGGGGTCGTACTGATGCAGAAAAGGCATCCTCTTGCCTATGAGTCAGAAACTCAAGGGTCCCAAGCTACTCTATAGCATTTATGACAAAGAAATGTTGGCTATCATGCATGCACTAGCCAAATTCCGGCAATATTTGGTAGGTGCACGGTTTGTGGTCAAGTCAGATCATAACAGTCTCAAATACCTATTGGAGCAAAAGGACTTGAATGAAAGACAACAGAAATGGGTAAGCAGAATACAGGCCTACGACTTTGACATTGAATTTGTCAAAGGGAAGAACAATGTGGTGGCTGATGCATTATCCAGGAGGCCATCCATCTTTGCCATGACAGGTGTATCAGTTGACTGGAAAGACCATCTGGTGATGGAGTATGCAAAGGATCAGTTTGCATGTCATCTAGTGGATGGGCAGGTACAAGATGATAATTTCAGGGTTATAAATGACCTCATCTACTACAAGGACCGAATATTTTTGGTTCCTGGATCGGCCTTCAAGGCCAAGGTTTTGCAGGCGTACCATGACTCACCCATGGCGGGACACCAGGGGATCAGCAAGACGTACAGGCAGGTGAGGGAGAGGTTCTCATGGAAGGGCCTCAAGGAGGATGTGATAAAGCACGTCAAAGAGTGTACTACGTGTTAGGAGAACAAGGATGAGCACACGCACCCATCAGGACTACTGCAACCCTTACCCATTCCGGAGCACATGTGGGAAAGCATATCCATGGATTTCATCACCGGGTTGCCAAAGACGCAAGGGAAGGGCTGCATTTTTGTAGTAGTGGACAGGTTGACGAAGTTTGCACACTTCTTCGCCATAGCTACCGACTTCAGTGCAGCACAGGTGGCCGAACTGTTTTTTAGGGAGATTTTCAGGTTGCACGGCCTACCCAAGACCATTGTCAGTGACAAGGATAGCAGGTTCATGAGTACATTTTGGTAGGAGTTATTCAGATTGGTCGGTATGGCCTTGACCCCTAGTACCAGCTATCATCCTCAAACGGATGGACAGACCGAGATAGTCAACAAGTGGGTGGAAGGCTACCTCAGAAATTATGTGGCAGGGCAACAGAAAGCGTGGGCCAAATGGTTGCACTTGGGAGTGTATTGCTACAACACCACCCAGCATACATCCATAGGCATGTCACCGTTCAGGGCCTTGTATAGCTATGATCCTTTATCTTTTGTGGAGATTGCTTTCGGTGACAGTCGGGCGCCCATGGTGCAGGATTGGATACAACAGAGCC
>ML777885.1:1300441-1325802 GCA_009831015.1 Picea engelmannii
CTTGATCATGGTTACAGTTAAACAGGCCTTTGATGCTCAAAGGATCTAGAAGGCCTGGGAGATTATAAAGCCATTTCTGAATTGGAAAGGCCAAGGTCTCTGATTTGGCCTATCTTAACACCGGTCAAGTCTATTATCCTCTTGTAATAAGGTAAAACCCCGGTCAAGTCCACTTGCTTATTGATCCTTTGAGTTTTCAAAAAAGGAATTCGTACAGTCCAAGATATATTTGACTCTCAAATTAGAGATTGGATGACTTGGCCTGAACTAAAGGAGTGGTTCAAACTTGCCAATCTTGATACATTGGTCCTTGAGCAAGTGAAGGAACTTAATCCATACTCCCTCCTTATGAAGCTAGGAGTGCAATCTCCAACTGCTTGCTGGAAGGATTGGAATTGGAACAAAGCCAAGGCCTTCAAGGAACATAAACCAGTTGATGGCTACGGGTGGCTCTGTCATAAACCTATGTTGTATGCTTGCTTAAACAAGTTGTGGGACACTGAAGTCCAAACATATGACTTGGCTTTTTTCACTGCATAATGTATGGAAACCCCTAGTTGAACCTAAGAAGGCATTCATTGCTCAGTACCTTATCCTCAAATAGCAGCACTACTTTGGTGTGAAAAGAGGGTCACTTGGACTCCCAAAAGAAACGCTATTGTAGATACCGATGTCCTATAAAGCGCTGATTCATATGCACAGAATCTTTCCAGGCCACTTTAAGTCTGATTAATAGCTACTGATTTTCTCTTTATAGGCTACGCCACAATTCAATTAGAATCATGCTGATGTGACCTATGAAAAGGACACTCATCTGAAGATGACAAACTACTGATTTAATCTACAAAGACAGCACTACTAGTCTGATTGTACACAGGCTAAACCATCACCCTCAAGAATTGATCTATAAACTGATACGAACCCTCAAAAAGCAGCCATTCAACCACTGAAACATGCCAGCTGTAGCAGCTATAACTTTGCTGAAATCCATGTATACGTCAGTAAGATGCCCTAACCCTGAACTAATCAACCCAAAGAAACATCGTTCTAATTAGGCAATAACACTTTCCATATCCAAGTTTCCAACTATTTATAAGAGATGTAGCATCTATGTTACACTATCTTCAGGGAGTGGGAGTGATACTTTGCATCATGTTTCAACCATTTTGCATGTTAAGCAAGAAAGATATTATAATTTCCACAGGTGATCCATTGGACTGGAAGATACAGTAGGTACAACATAGAGAAGGATTCAGGGCTCGTGTCATAAATTCTGTGCATATTGAAGTTATAATCCAATAATTAAAAAATTTCTAAGAATGCCATTATGCTCTTGTATCCAACCCAATAGTGTTCTGGCCCAGTCGCAAATCACAATAAAAGTAATTAGGATATACACTTCAACTTAGAATGAAGGAAGTGTTGCAAGGGCCTTACTGAGTCAACAATTAAAAACCTGTAACAAGCATACATAGTAACAATTCAAGCATGTATAACACTTCAACTACATGCACATCAGGCAAAGAGCAGTTGAGGCAATCCTCCACCATGTTTTATTCGCAGCTCCAGTACGTCAACTTCAAAAGATGGTATAATCTAGTTATAATGTAATTGCCATTACACTTGACTAAACAGGAGCCATCTAATCTTGTAGCAAACTTCCCTTCAGTTACTGGAATCTGACGATGCAGAAAGTTAGAGTCTTCATCGATCTGGAACTATGATCGAATTTGTGACAATCTGGGTCAACTCAAAATTGGGAAAAACCCCTAAGGGCATTGTTCCACCATGCACAAGCCTTGAATCATGGTAGAACTCTGCTCATGCCTGAAATTTCTGCTGGATTCTCATCAGAGTTGTGACCAGAAAGAAGGTCCGTTTGCTACAAGATTAGCTTATTCTGACTAAATACAGTTAGAAGACTAGTTACGGCTATGAAAATGGTGACACGATGCGAGAAGTTGGCCCAGTTTAATTGGTTTGGCACACAGTTGACCCAAAAGGCTCTTTGGAAAGACACTTGAAGCTGATTTTGTAGTTCCTTATAAGGTATAGTATAATATATGACCTCATTTGGGGGAATAAGGAACCTTATTCAATCAGATCTGTTAGTAGTGTTCAATCAAATTTTAATCGGTTAGGCAGATGTCTAATGTTAATTTGCCACTCCCCATTAAGGGAAGTGATCCTCAAGGATGGTTACAAGTCTACAAGACTAGCCGAGTCTTCCAAGAAATCGGCTAATATACCCAGCTCAAGCTAAAAACGATCAGATTTTACTTGGCAAGTAAATAGTCAAACAAGCTTTGGTGAGTTTGACCTTGACTTTAGCAAATTTCACCAAACTCACCAAGTATTCGGTGAGTTTATCAACTCGGCCCGCAGCACATAGAACTCAAAACTGCTGAAACCCTCACTTCTCCCCGATTTTCATTCTGTTTTTCACTTGGGGGCAGAAAACTTCAGACAAAGCCATATGTATGCATTTTGCAACCGGATTTGGACTATTTTCAAGGATTTTAAATAAGATGTATAAACTTTCACATTTACCTATTTAATTTCGCGTGGCTTTTTAAGTTTATATTTATTTTGATGTCTATGAAGAGGATTTGTCATGAAATCAAAAATCTCAAATTCTTTATGAACTTTAAAAAATTTCAAAGCTTTTTACTTGTGGATCCTTTTTCCCGAGTATTTCCTGAATTTAAGTCATCCTCTTACTTTCCAGCTTGCTAAGCCATTCCGGAGTCCGAGTTGTGTGACTTAGTCCTCAAGTAAGTAGTTGTAGCCTGTAGGTGTGTACAAGGCCTTAATGGCGAGGTCTTTAATTTTCCAATGGATCAATATTGGAGTATTTTTTCAGATATAATGCATGAATTCTGAATTTTCTCAAATGATGCAAAGAATAGATTTTTTTGTCTGTACAATTTTGAAGTTCAAGTCCATCTTTAAAAAAAATCCTTGGGGTACACGATGTCGGTCCCCCTAAAAAGACTTGTCCATCATACCAGCTGCAACATGAGCAAAGAAGTAATGTGGAAATCCGAATTACCAGTCCTCAAGGAAAACGCCTTTCCTGTGGAGAGAGAAACTTTACACTGCTGATTACACATTGTGAATCTATATGTAGAGGAACCATTGCTCTACTGTTGACTACTTATAACAGCCTGAAACGGGATTACAGTAAAACATGACACCCCGGCATTAATCTGTGTTTAGTTTGATTGGATCCTTGATTGCTAACTTTTGGGTGCTGCTATTGAGCAGTTTTTTTAAATATTAATCTTAAGGACGTCATGCCACTGAGCTGTTATGGCTATGAAAACCTCAAAGCTTATGTACAATTTCAAGCACTGGAGCAAAATTTTGCAGCAACCCAAAAGAGAGATAAATATGAAAAGCCTGTTCTTACCTCTGTGGATTGAAATTGTTCTTTGTTAGACAAGATTGGATGTCACACGCCTGTCGTTTGCAAGGCTCCCTCTCTTCTGGCATTGTAAGTACACGAAGTAAATGAGAGTTTATGCTTCCACTGAGTAGAATAAATAGGTAATGGGTTTATGTCGGTAGTCGGAATGCTAAATTTCTCTGTAATGGCAAATACGGAATAAATAGGTAATGGGTTTATGTCGGTAGTCGGAATACTAAATTTCTCTGTAATGGCACGGTCTTCGATTTTATTTGGTTGGGAGTCTAGGATCTCATTTGGTTGGGACTCTAGGATTTCGTTGGAATAAAACCATGGTGTATGACTGAAAGATATTTAGTCCTTGCTAGAGCGGAGTATACTTTTTGCTTTAGATCAAAATGGACTTCTCTTGAGGTGAAGTCCTTGTTACAAAATTTAGTGATCAACATGCTTTAGGTAAAGTCATTGTTCCAAAATTTAGTAATAAGCATGTTTGATGTGCAGTCATTTGTTCCAAAATTTAGTGATCAGCCTGGACCAAAGCATTTAAAGTTATATATATTTGGATATATACATTATATGTAAAGCACTTTGGTGTATAAGTGAAAGATATTTAATTTTTGTTTAAGTGGAGTATATTTTTTTGTTTTAAGTTAAAATGACATGAAGATATTGTTCCAAAATTTAGTTATCAACATACACTTCCTAGCAAAGCACTTAATGTTGTATATGCTTGGATGTATACCATTCGATCTAAAAGGTGTTTTAGATCGAATGGTATATATCCAAGCATATACAACATTAAGTGTTTTGCTATGATATGGATATTCCAAGCATATACAACATTAAGTGTTTTGCTATGATATGGATATTGATAACTAAATTTTGGAACAATGACCTCACCTAATGAAAAGCTAATGTCAAAATGCTTTAGATCGAATGGTATATATACCAGCATATCTTGATGTTGGATGCATATTGTTTGCCCCAAAATTTAGTCAATGTTTTAAATAGTTTTTGAAATATTAAAATAGTAAATTATGAAAATTAAATATATTGTCTAACATTTTTTAAATTTATTGAAAAAAATATTGGAGGAAATGGCTTGGGATGGGACTTATATTTTTGGTGTGGGTTTTGAATTGTCACACACAAAAATTTATTATAAAATTATTTTAAAATCATAAAAAGCAAAAAATTGTCACGTTCAATGTTGAATTGAATACACTAAGCATATGTGGTAGGGATCATGGGTGTCTACTAATGAAATGAATGCACTTGTACACATTAATTACTCTGCACTCTATCAACTCAGCCTTTGTTTCTTCCCATTTCTTCATAATTTTTTTAGCATAAATTCTCCATAATTTTGATGGACAATTCATGGTTGTCATCTTTTCCGGGGCAAATTTACCTTCCCTTTCACCAATGTCTAATATTCGCAAGTGTTCTTGCTATAATTCCCACAACCGAGACTCCATCCAAGAGAACAAATTAGCTAATTCAACTGCCAACTAGAATGGACCTACTAGATTTGTCTCCACTCTCACTGGGAGTGAAAGCTTAGTTAGAGCAAATAAATAAAACAAAAAGAAACTATTTTAAATTTTTTTGGCTCACCACATTATCTTCATTCTTAAATGGAGTGGACATAAGCATACCAGGGTGGGTGCATGCATGGGCATTCATAAACTATGAATGGGCATTGGTATGGTCATCGTTGATAGTGGTAGTCGAGAACTAATTGCATAACATGTCCCATTTCCAATGGATTGTTTGTTGATCAATGATTTGCATGGATTTGTAACCCTCCAAACTCTACAATGTGAGAGCCTTTTGCAGACCATTATTTCAAAGGCGTTGTAGACAGTTTTGAACTATAGGTGAATATAATATCCCTTTTCTCACCGAATATTCATGGGTTTTCTTAGCTTTCAGAGTTGAAAATTTTGGTTTTGAGGATATGTGATAGTAATCCTACAAGCTTGGAGTACTTGGATTTTGTATTCCTCTCCAAATGGAAACCTTCAAATAACAAAGTTTGTTAGTACACTAAATTTGTATCTCCAAGTATGTGATGTTTTGGCCTCAACCTATTACTTCTATCAACGTTGTTGGGTCTCTTTGCATAGGGCATTATACTATGTATTTGTGTTATGTTTGATTGTAGAGATGGGTAGGCCTACAGTTTAGAAAACAAAGATGCTAAACAAGTACATTTAGTTAGATTTTTAAATCAACAAGGCATAGTTTAAAAGCAAATCTCCTTATTTTAAAGATGAATGTCTATTGTTAATCCTTGTTTAATGTGGCTTCTATAGTTTTTGTTAGCTTACGATTAAGCTAGTGCTAGCATTTTACATCAAAATCCCTAAATTGAATTAAATAGTTTATGTTAGCTAGCATTGTATCTTGCATCCTTTTTTCCCATAAACCTTTTGAAAAATACACAGTGTTAATGCAAAGACTTTTAACATTTTGTATTAATACATAAAAGGGTGCATTTGATTAGATTTTTAATTCAACTAGGCAATAGTCCATAATCAAGTCTTTGTACTTGTTTCTATGACTATGGAATTTGACATTTAAGTCAATGTGAGAAAAAATGAAATTCACAGGAGACATGGTTCAACATGTTCCACTAGCAAATACCTATCAATCCAATTAAAAAAAATTGTTTATTTACTATGTCCAAGGTAAAACAAAAGCTAATAATACTAGTATGGACCCAATCCAATAAGAAAAAATAGTTTTACCTATTAACTATGTTTATGGTAAAACAAAAGTTAATAATACTAGTATGCACCCATGTCACCATAGTTTAACATTACCTATGAAACATTTTGTTAATCTTTGGTATCAAAGGGACCTCATAGAACCCATCCCTTAAAGGCCCCAACATGCATTTACCTTGGAATGTTTATTCCATTTGGATTAGATATTGCAGAAGAGGTTGTATCTACATCACTACACTGCGCCAAATCTTGTTCATATTGAAATTAGTATAAATATTAAGTTTTCATAAGAACTTGTTCATGCTCAAATGCAATATACATAGATAAATTGGGATAACAAACCTAAAAACCAACACTTTTTTCAAAGTTGGCAATTTTATGCACAAAATTGAATGTTGAGAAGTTATATGAAAAAGCAATGATGAGATTTTGTAGTTATGCAATGTTGACAAGTTTCACTCATAGTTTTCTACTTGTTCAGATGCCAATAAGCATTGATATTTGTCTGAAAAAACAATATTCAATTATGTTTCATTCTTCATGGAAGCATTAAAGATAATTACATAAGCACACTATGTGATAATGACAAAATGATGATATCTTGGACTAGAGCACAACCATTCTTAGTTAGATAGCACCAAATGCCAAACAAATTTTCTTTTTGTGTTACTACGACCTAGATATAAATAGATTTTTTAAAGCAACAAGATTAATGAACATGTTTCACCGTAGTGAGCACAAAGTAAAGCAAAGTAGTTCCAAAAACCTGTCATCTACATGTTGCATGGAACCTAAATAGGGTTTCAAGATTGACTTGGAGAAAAGAGGTAAGTGACATTAAAAAACAACAATCACAAGTGTGTGGTGGTAGGTTAGGATTAAAAAGAGTAGGGTTGGGAGGAAGTATTAAGCAAAGGGGAGGAAACAAACACACATGTGTTTTCTCCCAATATTGTAGGCTACCATGGAAGATGTGTTTGTGAGATGGCCTTAATAATCCACATAGAGTTATGTCAAACATATGAAAATAATAATGTATAACCCATTGTTTGTAAATGAAATTCACAAAAATATCCATGTCAAAAATATTTCAATATATTACTTTTGCAGGGAAGGATAAGACCATATTATTAACCAATATAATAAAAATTAGCATAGCGTTTTTTTTAGTACCTCTCCTGTAGGGAATTGACTAGAATGTATTATGTTCTATAAACTTACCAAATGCAGAACGTCTATGCTGACATCACTAGTTTCTACACCCTCAATTGTCATGGGTGGTACATTGCTTGCTTCATCCCCATAATTCTTCTTGTTGACAATTTCATGCCTATTGGAGTATTCTAGTGTTGACGGTCGGAAAAATTCCTACCACCAACAATGATGGAGAATCACTCAATGGCAGATCCCAATTAGATTTGTTCTTGGTTGGGATGGCGATCTTCAAAATGTGGGCCTGATTGCCACTAATTAAAATTATGGCTCCCCGAAGGAAGACTTATTTATTTAAATCCTTTTAAATGCTTAAATGAAATTATATTCTAAAATGAATATGCAAATTTATTCTACTCTATGTCGGTTCATAATCTAGCAGTTGTTGGAGCCGCCTTTGTTTTTTCTAGCCCGTCTCAAATTTCATGTCTTAATGCTCGAAATCGAAAGATGATTTTTGTATTTTCCATCTGTGGTTTCAAAATCTCCGAAGTCTTATCACGCAAGTAGCGATAATTATTGTACTCTCGAGGCGAGTTCTACTTTTCGTCAAATTTTTTCCCCCTTTGTTCTACCTCGAGATTTCGTATGTTGGATGCTATAGATCACGTAGTTCACAAGTCCCGAGCAATGAAACGACGAAATTGCTTTAAAATTTTACTCAGGGCAGTGACGGGAGTAAAATTTTCCTAAATCATGATTAAACATCCTCGGGTTTTCGCGCCTCAGCGTTCACTAAATCCAAAAGTCTTATTGTAGTAACCCTGATAGCCGAAACCACGAAGTCCTTATTGTAGTAACCCATGTCAAGGTTAAAGGTAAAAGCTAAGCCATGGTTAAGTTCTGTCGGCAATTCGCCACTCGACATTTTCTCTTTAAAAAGCTACACTGTCTAAGCCCCGACTCGCGAAGTCACGATAAAGATATGAACATAATTAATTAAACACTTAATCCAAGTTTATCTTCCCTTTTAATTAAAATGTATTATCGTGATCTCGCGGTTTCGCAGCTCAGCATGCAAACTTCCCGGAAAATTACCTTCGAAACTCCGAGTCACGATATGGTGAATATAAATAGTTACGTAATTAATTAAGCGCCTAATCACAATTACGTTTTTATTAACCAAAGTCAATCATCGCAATTTCGTGGGTTAGAGGTTCAAAGGGTTAAAGCAAAAATTCCCGATACAACGAGTACCGAAAGATTAATTAACTTTGGTAAAATCGGATTAATTAAGCTAAATCAGTATCTTTCGTGTTTTGGTGCTTGCACAGTTTACGAGGCAGTCTTAATTCTTCATTACGCCAACTGACATTTCGAACCGCCAAATACATCGAGTCGTTGAAAGTTGTTCCTTCGACTGGGCGAAAATGTTGTCTGATAGCTTGACCAGTCGGGTTACAGAGTATCGAGCGCAAAAAGAGAGCGGAGAGGTTTCTTCATTTTTTATGTTTGCATACATTATAGACGTCGTATGCTTTCTAACACCATTTCCCTTAATGAGCTGGAGTTGGACTCCAACAGAGGCCGAGCCCATCCACGTCTATCATTCGAAATTGTGGGAAAACAAAGCGACAGATTTCGTATATGAAATCTTCAATTGGGTGATGGTACCTCTGCATGTCACTATTTTCGGCCACCCGCCGCCCAGGATCTCGGACAGTATAGTGATAAATTTGAGCAGTATAGCTCACTGGTATGTAGAAGCCGAATTCTCATATCTCAGAGTTTTCGGGGCTTCTGTTCCCCCACATGCATTGCCATTATTTATCCCCGACAAGTTGGCTTGTCGCGAAGTTGCTAGACAAACAGTAATCGGTGACGTAAGCAAGGATCTTAAGGGATACTCAAAGAAGGTACGACCACCTTTTCCTATTCATTTAAATTCATATTCTTTGTTAGATTTCGGGCATGCTAAAGCTGAGGCAGCAGCCCTGGAAGACCTAAAATTGGTCCTTATTGAATTCAAGAAGCACGATCCGCAAAGGGTCTTGAGTAATCATTTGGCCAGTTGCGGACTCAAAAGATTTGAACACGAAAATTCACCCTCGGATGACATTTTACGAGGCGCAAGATCTTATGCCGAGATTTTAGCTCGGATACAAACCTTGGCACCTGAAGAGAGGGCCGGTGTTCTGAAATTCCAAGAACATCGACGCAGTTGTCCTCCCGCAGTATTACGGGGTGAGAATCTGAGTACAGCGGAAGTGAAACAAAAAGATGCCAAAGGCTCCAAAGATGCAACTCCCAGTCAAGAAAAACACCAGGACCAGGAAGAGCAAACTAAGGGTCTGAAAGCAGAGATAAAGACTCCCGACTCGCCAAAGAAGCAGACTCCGATTACTACTCTGGGGCAATCAGCGAAGCAAATCGGAGATCATGTTGCATCAGTTACTCCCTTGCAGTCAACTCAGGGAAATATTGACGCAGGGTGGATCTTAAATGAATAATTGAGGCCTATAAGGGTGGAAGAGCTCCCTCCAAATGAGTTCTTCTTTGATAAGAAGAGAAAGGCAGTGGTAAAGAGAGAATTCTATCAGGAAGGGGAATCAACGGCCAAGAAATACAAAGTTATGACTGATGGGAAGGACAAGAAGAATGAACAGTTCGCAACGGAAATAGCTGGGACATTAGGGGCATATGTCACAGCGAACCAATTTTCAGTCGGGGTTTTGAAAAACCAGCTGAAACGAAAAAATCGCCTCATCAAAAAACTAGAAGCCAAACTAGCCACAACAGTGGAGGATGCCAAAGACCAGGGGAGTGTAGGAATAGAACAAGCAAGGTTGGCCGATAGAAGTGAGATAGAGCTGCTCAAGACTAAGCTCGAACAAGCACAACTGGTGATTCAGAATGGTCAGATGCAAGCGAGCCAGCAAAAAGATTTGATCGAACAGTTACAGGCAAGAGTGGAAATCACCGAAAGTAAAGTGATAAATATCGGGATGTTCCAGTCCCAGACGATGGAGATTCGGAGCAGATTTTCTACGGCCCAGCGAAATTTACTCGCCAAAGTAGAGGGGATTCGGGACAACTGCTTGTTGGTTAATCAAGTTTTGGAAAATCTATCTGTTAGAGAAAGAGAAGCTGGAGCAGCACATGTTGTCTTTCAAGAGGTTGTGATAGCTACAAACAATAGGGAATCGAGAAGTACTCCCAGGTTTACCATTTCGGAGCAGACCAGAGGAAATATTCTATTAAAAGAATGGGAACACAACATCTCGGAAGGTAAGATGCAAGCCAAGAGGGTAACGAAATCCTTAGAAGAGGCTTTCAGTTCTATATATGGTAATCTGCCAGGCATTGATAGCGAAGGTAATGCTGAGGCATTGGTTCAAATGAATATGGAAAAAATCTCACTTGATTTAAATGAAAAAGAAGAAAGAGATTCAGCCGAGATCTCACAAGTGACTATGGCAGACATAGTCCAAATAGATAAATGTATGATTAAACCAAGTGTGCAATTGTGCGCTATCGGCATCATAAACAGACAGATGGAAGACAGGTTGCCGCAATTAGCCCGAGATTGTTACTCTTTTGAAGCCAATTGTCAAGCAGAACCGTCAAGCCTGATATCTCGGTTGGTTGAAAGATGTGTCACCTGTATCAAGCATGCGCGAGGACAAGCTTCTGGCACCAAATAAAGACATAGAGAAAGAAATGGAACGATTGCTCTCCTCCTTATCATAACTAAAAAATTTGTAACGATTGAGATTCCATCTTATTGTAAAACTGTATAAATATACCATAGAAAGAAAGAAAAAGGGTTGGACCTTTTGTGTCGATTGTAACAGAGGTTTTACATTTTGAGAGTTAATATAAAACAAATCTGAAGATTCTCAATTCCGTCACGACTGTGTTATGAGTTTGTTTTCTTGTATCTCATATTTCATTTCATTTCATATTCGTATCTGATGAATGCTTCACTATAATTTAGTACAACCTCTACTATAGTGAATGAATTTTGGTTTTCTATATTGTTTACTGTTTTTTCTCTGTACCAGCTATCAGCAAGTATAAGACCAGTCAACACTTTCAGAATTCTATATATAGTTTATGCTTCATCGGGTTACTTCTTTACATTTTTCTTCTTCTGTTTATACGTGAGATTCTCCCTTGATAGGAACCTTACTCGATAGACAGCTAAATGTTTTCTCCCACCTCATACATTTTATTAAAATATAACCCAGTTACAAGAAAAAGCCTTTGATTTGCATTCCTTTTTCATTCATAAAACCGTAAACTCTCTTTTATACGACCAAATTGAGACAACACTCAACTCCCCCCGAGGTTTTCTTATTTTATTGTTCCTCCATGACTGTCCCTGTACCAACACAACCCAATATCGAACCCGGATTATCACATCAAACACACATTGCCTTAAACCTTTTCGATACTATTCTTAAAACAACCACTACCCGGGTTGAACTCGAACGTTCATGGGCAACGGTTGAACAAGATATAAACATCCAGGAACAGTTGGAAGCTAGACAACGCCAACACAGAAATCATCCCTAGTTTCTGTTGCCGAAGGTTGACGTTTCTCCTTTCTCTACCCTTTACCCACTTTCGGATGCTTAGACACTGTACTTCTAAGCCTTAAGTACAAACTCTGGAACAACATATTTTTGGCGCCGTTGTCGGGGACCGAAGTTACAAAATCTTTTTCCCTGGGAAAACGACATTTTTCTTTTCGTTGAAAGTGTTACCCTTTGATAGTGAACAAAGAGTACACACCTTTTTAAGGCTTTCCAATCTTTCACTTGGAGACTCCACAAATAATAAACTGGCATCCGGTCGAAGGAATACCAGATAAAACCCGGATGGTAAGCAGATTACACACGTTACCGATCCCGAGAAGATTCTAAAGGCGAGAGGCTCTCTTAAGCCAACCGCTGCAGTCTACAAGCTTAAACACCCATAACTGAAAACTAAGAGTTCTTTTGAACCTTCAACTTCACGCAATCCTCTCTTTGATACTAAAGATCTAACGTCAAACTGCTCCGAAGTTAGGAGTGAGATTCATCCGACAATCCCCTTGGTACACAAAGGAAAGGGCCCTTTCGAAAGTTAGTCGGCAGTTGACATACCATCTTTTCTTCAATTAAATTTCCCGACCTCACCTAATTCTAAAGAGTGTGTTACACATTCGGTTTCTACACCCGTCGGTTCTCCTGATTTTGTCTCTTGCAAATCTGAGGAACCAAGTCCTCGCGTTCCTTATCATTCATTGTCAGATTTTCCTCTTCACGAAGAAAATAAAGATTCACTTTTAATTTTCCAAAACCCCCTTTACGACTTTCCGCTAATAACGATGGCAGCTGTCGGAGGAGGAGGTGGAGGGGTTATCGGAGGAGGAGGGGGAGGAGCTCCTATAAGAGGAGCTGGAGGCCAAGGGCATGCCCCCCCTCCCAGAGTGTTTGCGAAATTTACAGCAAGATACGCTCCCTTGGTATTGCCCGTTCCTCTGCACGACCTTCCCGAAAATTATATAAAAAATTTGTCAAAATTCACTGGGGAAGGAGATCTGATCGCAGCCGAACATATTAATTTCTTTGATCAATTTGCAGACATCCTAGGTATCGAACATGAGGACGTGTATTTGAGGCTTCTTGTCCAAACCTTCGAAGGCCAGGTCCGAACTTGGTTTCAGATTCTACCTGTAACATCTATCTTGTCTTATGACGCCTTGGAAGATGCTTTCCTCGGACAATGGGGCGAAAGAAAGGACCACCTATATTATTTAACCGAATTTGGGTCTTTAAGAAAAAAGAATTCAGAAACAATCATGGAATTTATTCAAAGATTCAACAAGCTGTGTAACAAAATCCCAGTCGAGGTTAAACCGTCCCAACCCGCGGCCAAAGTAACTTTCACAGGGGCTTTCGAACCGGATTTTGCACTCCTTTTGCGAGAAAGAAGGGGGGCCACTCTAAACCGAATGCAGGATGACACTGTAGAAATTGAGTCGAATATGATGGCTTCTAGTAAGCTTAAAGCTAGAGTAGAAATGGGAAACCAAGAAACTAAACACTTTAGAGAACAAGCTGGTCCGTCAGGGTCTAATAGATCTACAGACGACAAAGTAGATGATATGGCCAGGGTAATTAAATAATTGTCTAATAAAATATCCAGAATGGAGCTAGAACAGGCCAAAGTTGATTCTTTCGCCAAATAGGATTTCAAGAGGAACCCCAACCCCCCGAACTAGCAAAGACAGATAAAAAACGAAGATCAAAAAATACAAGCTCCCCTAAAGAGCAAAAATTTTATAGGAGCGAATGATCTCCATGATTTCGGAGATTCGGATAATGATGTCACGAACTTCGGTGATGACTGCACACAACCGTATCTGACTAAAGAAGATCATGAAAAATCTCTAAACACTCAACAACCGTCGGTTAAAGGTGAGGAAAGTGATCATACTGACCTTTGTGGCTCTCAACAAGAAACTGAAATGATAATGGCTAAGATCCAACCTAAGTACAACTTGAGATCTAAGAGTAAGCCCATTTCAACTACTCAACCGAAGAAAATCCTCCCAAGAGGTCAAACCTATGAGCCTACTCTGGAAGAGACCCTATTACCTAACAACAAAGCGAAAGTAGTAAGCACACAAGAGTCCGAAGTGGGAAAAGTTGAAACCCAAGCACAAGGAACCAAAACAGATAATAAAATTATGCCTTCAACCAAGACCATGAGTAATAAAGTGGTCCAGACGAATAAGTCGGAAAGGAAGGATTCATAAGTCTCAACTAAAGAAATAGACAAGGTGAGCGGAGTTTTTAGTTTTGAAAACGAGATAAATAAAATTAAGATACCAATCCCTCTGGTAGAATTAGCAAAAAACCCCATTTATCGGAAGCAAATTACCAAAGTGATGGGTGTCTCAGAGCTAGAAATCCAGTCTGACGTTTTAAACTTGGAAGATGACAAACCTAACATCACTTTTGGTCCACATTTTGAAGGGGCCAAAGACACTATTGCTCCCTTTTATATAACTTTAAATGTATATGATCAATTGTTACATAATTGCATGTTAGACTCTGGAGCCTCCCATAACGTTATGCCTAAGATTATTATGGACAAATTGGGTCTCCAGATCACCAGACCTTATGGAGATCTTTACTCTTTTGACTCGAGAAGGGTTAAGTGTATGGGAATGATAAAGGATTTAGTAGTTACCCTGGCATAGGTCCCGGTTAAGAGTATCTTGATGGATGTGGTTATTGTTGATATTCCCTCGAAGTATGGATTACTGTTGTTTGGGTCATGGGGAGTCAAGCTGGGGGGTTCTCTTCAATTGGATATGACGTTCGCCACAATTCTTGTGTTTGGTGGGCAATTTACTCGTTTGTACAGAGAGACGAGGTTAGCATATACAGTAAGCGACCCTCAAAATCTGAACAATTTCCCTATTTACATTGCGGATCAAGATTTAGGAAATTGTATCTTATCTTTTGATGACGGTTTAGATGGTTGTCCAGAGGAAAATGATATAGATAAGGAAGAGTCAGGTTACATGACAGAAGATCTGTGTAGCACCGATGTCTGGAAAATGTTTTTTGATGGTGCCTCATCTTGTGAAGGGGCTGGTGCAGGAGTGCTTTTGGTAGCTCCCGAAGGAAAGTCCGTTGTTCCTTTTTCCTACAGACTGCAATGGGATATAGATTATACTAACAACGTATGTGAATACGAAGTGTTGGTCTTAGGATTAGAGGCTGCCAAGAAGTTAAAAATAAATAACTTAGAGGTATACGGAGATGCAGAGTTAATAGTCAAACAAATAAATCGACAGTACCAAGCCAAACATCCCAGATTGAGATCATACAGGAATTGTGCCTGGGATCCGATGGAAAAATTTTTCTCATCTGTAAATGTGCACTTCATCCCACACGCAGAGAACTTACATGTTGATGCATTAGCTAAAGAGGCTTCAAATTTCGCACCTCCTACAACCTTTAAATTGAAATATCACATAGAAATAAGACACAGACCGTCTATACCAGACAATATCCAGCACTGGCAAGTTTTTGAGGATGACGAACAAATTAAGAAGTTTCTTGAAGCAGTAGGTGAATTTTCCGAAACTCATGCAGACCAAGAAAATCAAAATGACCAGATATGGATCATGCAAGAAGGGGAGGATCATCAAGCTTTCCGAGACAAAATCGCAGATCATCGTATGCTGGTCCTAAAAAACAACCAGATTCCGAAAGGACTGATCCCTCTGGAAAGATTGTTTGATCAAAACGACATACTTGTAAAATCCACCTTACAACCCCAACTGGAAGAGGTTGAGGACTGTGATATAGGAACCAAAGAAGAATCCAGGATGGTAAAAATATCCAAATTCCTCCCTCCCGAAATAAAAAGTAAGTATAAAGACCTACTCAGACAGTATAAGGATGTTTTCGCCTGGTCTTATGATGAGTTAAGGACATACGACACTTCTGTAATTGATCACAAGATACCTCTAAAGCCTGGGTTCAAACCATTTAGGCAAAAGCTTAGACAAATCAACCCCATTTTGTTACCTGTGATCGAAAAAGAAGTTAAGAAACTTTTAGACGCGAAAATAATAGTACCTTTGAGATATTCAGACTGGGTAGCAAACCTGGTCCCGATCAGGAAAAAGAGTGGGGAAATCAGACTGTGTGTGGATTTTAGAAATCTAAATAAGTCGTCTCTTAAGGACAACTATCCACTGCCCAAAATGGACCATGTGCTAGAAAAGGTAGTTGGAGCCAACCGAATGTCTATGATTGATGGGTTCTCTAGTTATAATCAAATCGCCATGAATGAACAAGATAGAGAAAAAACCGCTTTCACTACACCATGGGGTACGTTCATGTATGATAAAATGCCTTTTGGTTTGATGAATGCAGGGGCCACGTTCCAACGTGCTATGGACATCGCTTTCATTGGTGAAAGGGATAAATTCGTAGTCATTTATCTTGACGATTTGACGGTTTTCTCTAAAACCGACGAAGAACACTTGATACATCTTAAACAGACATTCGAAAAATGCCGCAGGTTTGGTCTATCTTTAAATCCAAAGAAATCACATTTTTCCATGCAGGAAGGTAAGCTTTTGGGTCATATCGTATCTAGGGATGGAATCAGGATTGATACTAAGAGGATTGAAGCGATAGATACTATAAATATTCCCAGAAATGTAAAAGAGATTCAATCTTTCCTAGGAAGAATAAATTTTTTACGAAGATTTATCCCGAATTTCGCTGAGATTGTAAAACTGATCACAGGTATGTTGAAAAAGGACAGCGAAGTAAAATGGACAATCGAGGCCAAAGCATCGTTCGCACATATTAAAAAATTCATAAGCGAGGCACCTGTGTTAGCGAGCGTCGACTATCTAAAAGATTTTCTTATTTTCTCATTTGCCTCCGAACACACTATTGTCGTGGTGCTCCTACAAAAGAATGAAGAAGGTTTCGAACAACCGATCGCTTTTTTCAGTAAGAGCCTTAGAGACGCAGAACTGAAGTATGATATAATAGAAAAACAAGTGTACGCCATGGTAAAAGCATTAAAGGCATTCAGAACGTATGTACTACACTCCAAGATAATTGCGTACGTACCTACCAGTTCTGTGAAAGATATTTGGTACAACCAGACAGCGATGGAAAAAGAGGGCGATGGCTCCAAAATCCAAGAATTTGATCTGGAAATCAAACCGACCAAATTGATAAAAGGACAAGGACTGGCCAAACTCTTAGCTGAGTCGAAATTCAGAGCCCTAGGTATCAATTGCCTGCAGGAAGGCGACGAAGACATGAACCTAAATGAGCTAAATGAGCAAATAGGCCCAAACAAGATCGAAGAGACATATCATCAGGCTGGTACAGAGACATAGTATCATACCTGTTAACTCTAAAATGCCCAAATGAGCTATCGCCATCAAAAGACAGGGCTTTAAAACTTCATGCGGTTAAATATTGTATCACTGAAAATCAGCTATATTGGAAAGATCCACTCGGTTTCTTGTTAGTCTGTTTAGTCGAATCGGAAACTCCGCGGGTTATAGACAAATTTCATGAGGGATTCTGTGGGGGGCATCATGCTAGGAGAGCTACAACTTACAAAATTCTGAGGGCTGGGTACTACTGGCCAAAACTTTTCTCGGACATTAATGCCAAAGTCTGAGCCTGCAACCCTTTTCAACTATTTGCAAGTAAACAGAAGCTCCCGACACTACCTTTAGTTCCAGTCAAAGCTGAAGCCCCATTTCAGCAATGGGGTCTAGACTTCATAGGCGAGATTAATCCCCATTCAAGTGCTTAACACAAGTGGATCTTAACCGCAACAGATTATTTTACTAAATGGGTGGAAGCCATTCCAACCAAAAGGGCAACAGACTCGGTGGTAATCGATTTCTTAGAAGACAATATTTTGTCTAGATTTGGTTTCCCCCGAAAGATAGTTACAGACAATGCCCAAGCCTTTAAATATATGGCTATGATCAGCTTCTGTCAAAAGTATAACATCATTCTTGGCCATTCCACAACATATTACCCCCAGGGAAACGGATTGGTCGAGTCATCTAACAAGAGCCTGGTAAATATAATCAAGAAAGTATTGGATGAAAACAAAAGGTCTTGGCATGTGCACTTAAAATACACATTGTGGGCGAATCACATAAGCACAAAAAGGTCTATTGACATTTCACCTTTTCAGATGGTTTATGGGACAGATGTTGTGTTACCTATAAACCTAGCGCTTCCAGTGATGAAGTTATGGCAAGATCAAAATGAAGAACCCAATCATGTCACAAGGAGGATAAATCAGCTGATTGAGGTTCAACAGCATAGGGTCAAAGTAGATGAAAAGTTGCAGAAGTACCAAGATGACATGAAGGCATTATTCGACCGCAGAGCAAAGGACAAAGATTTCCTCCCAGGTGATTTAGTGTTAAGGTGGGATGCAAGAAGGGAAGAAGCAGCAAAACATGGTAAATTTGATCACCTCTGGTATGGGCCATTCAGAGTCTCGGCTCTGGAAGGAAAAAATTCTTTCCTACTGAAAAATATAGACAGTGAAATCCTCAACGCCCCTGTCAACGGGCATTATCTGAAGCATTATATGACATAACAGTCGCCTAAAAAAAAAAGAGAAGAGATTTTGTATACTTATATATATATTTTGTATACATATATATATTTTTCATTTACGCATTGCTTTTGATTTTCTTTTTTCTTTCATGAACTTTCGACACCTTTCGGATAGCCCCGATAACCTTCGTATTTGCCTCTTACAGGATTCCAGCTGCACACAAAACAAGCAGGAGAAGTAAACCGAAAGTTGGTGTCAGAAATAAATCGGCTTAAACAAGTGATACCCAAGATTTTTGATATTGTGCAAAGAAATTGAAATGAAAAGGTAAAGATGAGATTTCCTAAAAGACATGTTCTAAAAGATTATTAAAGAAAACTGAGGTAACCTCTTTCAAATAGCAACATTGTCTGAACTGATAAATAACAGAGTTGTTTCTTTGTTTGATCGTCTACGAAAAAATAAGACAAATTAAACGATTCACTCAAATTAAAAGCAGTCAGTCGAAGTAAAGTACCCCCGAAAAAGATCTACAAGAGTCAGTTTTGAATTTTTGACCTCTGTATTCTCAGTGCGTAAGTCACTACCTGTCACCCTTTTCTATCTTTGGGTTTACCTTTTAAAAAGTCTGCATCTTTCCATTTCGCATAAGAAGGGATAAGAGTTTTCGTTTCAACCTCGTGAGCTTCAAAGCAGATTGTGGAAAGAAAGTGGGTCTTCACAACTCCTCAATCCCCTGCTAAATGAAGGGACGCTTAAAGTGATCCTAACTTTCCTAGGTTTTTCAACAATATCGGAGGATTGAGGCTTGCTCAAATAGAATGCCCTAAGAAAGTTATTTTCCCTTTTTTCCCTGAGAATGAAGGTGTTGTGAAGGTCAAGGGAAGGTTGGTACCGAGTAATCAAAGTAAGTTGACAGACCTATAATGCAAAATATTACACAGATATCAGCCCTGATACAAACTGATTGCCCCCATCTTCGCGCTCTAAAAAGAAAATTATAAGACAGGTGGTGAAAGGAAATTCAGAAATGATTGCCCCCATCTAGTCCAAAAGACAATGAAAGGAAATTTAGAAATGATTGCCCTCATCTCAGCATTTAAATGCACCAATATATTCTGAAGTGGTGAAAGGAAATTCAGTAAAAGGGGCCAGATAACTTCACCAGGGTACTGAACAGGCTCGCTGGCAGTGAAGCAATATCTGAGATATCTGTAAGGCTGTTATACATGAATATCACTCTACTCTGGTAACCAATTCTTTTTAAAAACCTGATCTACATCCCAAGTTTAGACGGGGCTTCCTGATTAAAAACATATAATCTTCTTCTTTTGATGCAAGCCGATAGCCACAAGATCTGTTGGGTCTCCTAGAACTGTTTTGATTGTCTTAAGGCAGACTTGAATTTAGTAACGGGAAAGGGAAAGTCGTGAAAGGGACTACGACTAAGTTTAAAAAGAGTATCTGAGTTTGAAAATCTTTTCAAGGTAAAAAATGAAGTCTCTTGCCTCTTCGATACCCTGCTCTCAGGAACCTTTTTGCCTGATTGAAGCTATTGACTCCATTTACCCAATATCGGCACGTGGTCTACTGTTCTTCCCGTCTTACAAGAAAATGGGATCCCTAGTTGGAGCCTATGTTGGAGCTGCCTTTGTTTTTTCTAGCCCGTCTCAAATTTTATGTCTTAATGCTCGAAATCGAAAGATGATTTTTGTATTTTCCATCCGTGGTTTCAAAATCTCTGAAGTCTTATCACGCAAGCAACGATAATTATTGTACTCTCGAGGCGAGTTCTACTTTTCGTCAAATTTTTTCCCCCTTTGTTCTACCTCGGGATTTCGTATGTTGGATGCTATAGATCACGTAGTTCACAAGTCCCGAGCAACGAAACGGCGAAATCGCTTTAAAATTTTACCCAGGGCAGTAACAGGAGTAAAATTTTCCTAAATCATGATTAAACATCATCGGGTTTTCGCGCCTCGGCGTTCACTACATCCAAAAGTCTTATTGTAGTAACCCCGATAGCCGAAACCACGAAGTCCTTATTGTAGTAACTCGTGTCAAGGTTAAAGGTAAAATCTAAGCCATGGTTAAGTTCTGTCGGCAATTCGCCACTCGGTGTTTTCTCTTTGAAAGGCTACACTATCTAAGCCCCGACTCGCAAAGTCACGATAAAGATATGAACATAATTAATTAAACACTTAATCCGAGTTTATCTTCCCTTTTAATTAAAATGTATTATCGCAATCTCGCGGTTTCGCAGCTCGGCATGCAAACTTCCCGGAAACTTACCTTCGAAACTCCGAGTCGCGATATGGCGAATATAAATAGTTACGTAATTAATTAAGCGCCTAATCACAATTACGTTTTTATTAACCAAAGTCAATCATCGCAATTTCGAGGGTTAGAGGTTCAAAGGGTTAAAGCAAAAATTCCCAATACAACGAGTATCGAAAGATTAATTAACTTTGGTAAAACTGGATTAATTAAGCTAAATCAGTATCTTCCGTGTTTTGGTGCTTGCACAGTTTACGAGGCAGTCTTAATTCTTCCTTACGCCAACTGACATTTCAAACCGCCAAATACATCAAGTCGTCGAGTTGTTCCTTCGACTGGGCGAAAATGTTGTCTGATAGCTTGACCAGTCCGGTTACAGAGTACCGGGCGCAGAAAGAGAGCAGAAAGGTTTCTTCATTTTTTATGTCTGCATACATTATAGACGCCGTATGCTTTCTAACACCATTTCCCTTAATGAGCTGGAGTTGGACTCCAATAGAGGCCAAGCCCATCCACGTCTATCATTCGAAATTGTGGGAAAACAAAGCGACATATTTCGTATATGAAATCTTCAACTGGGTGATGGTACCTCTGCATGTCACTATTTTCGGCCACCTCCCACCCGGATCTCAGACAGTATAGTGATGAATTTGAGCAATATAGCTGACTGGTATGTAGAAGTTGAATTCTCATATCTTAGAGTTTTTGGGGCTTCTGTTCCCCCGCATGCATTGCCATTATTTATCCCCAAAAAGCTGGCTTGTCGTGAAGTTGTTAGACAAACAGTAATCAGTGGCATAAGCAAGGAGCTTAAGGGATACTCAAAGAAGGTATGGCCACCTTTTCATGTTCATTTAAATTCATATTCTTTGTTAGATTTCGGGCATGCTAAAGCTGAGGCAGCAGCCCTGGAAGACCTAAAATTGGTCCTTATTGAATTCAAGAAGCACGATCCGCAAAGGGTCATGAGTAATCATATGGCTAGTTGCGGACTCAAAATATTTGAACACAAAAATTTGTCCTCGGATGACATTTTCCGAGGCGCAATGTAAAGAACCTCCTCGTTACGACAACCATTCTAGTAACATGTGCAATTTTTTTTTTTTTTTCTTTAAGTGTGTGCGTGCGTGTAGAAGTAACATCACACCTAATTGTGCGATGCCCTGGAAAACCGACAAGACGCAACCACGATGTTCATCACAAGAAGACTAAAGGCACATGACGAGTAACTGCAAACAATATATGACCATCGGCATAAGGTGCACAACGCAAACATTTAGCGACAAAAGTAAAACTGACCACCCGCCCGTCCTACCCTACAAGGTTAGGACCTCCAAGACACATAATCAACGCTCAAGCCCAAGTTCCCATCGATTTTAACCATTTAAGGTCTCAGGGCTGGCGACTGTTCTGAGGAACATGGAGGTGTCTACATCCCGCCCGACACCACAGACCAAGCAACTAACTGAAGACAATCAAGTACAACATAAATAAGAAGAACAAATACCTCCCTTACGGACGGCGCGTGACAAGAGGACTCCGACAACAGAACCCCAATTCAACATTATTTAAATGAACCACCCTAAAATACTAACTAGGGTAATTTAAGGTACGTAATTCCAGGTTATCGCGCCACACATGTTATTAATAAATAATTAATAATTACAATATCGTTGTCATGAAACATTCACTGTCTATCAATGTGTCACAATCCGGACCATGAATTTACAATTATCATACCTCTTATATGCTACGTTATTTGCTACATCCGCTAATTTAATAATGACCTTACAAGATTAAATCATTCTCTAAGGTCCAATAGTAATGCACTAAAAATGATATCATACTTATAGGTAATATCAATTGGAAAACAACAACATACACCATAAATTAAATGACAATCTAAATAATAATATTTAATGACAAAAGTAAAAGGCATTATTTGGATATGACAACTATCCATAGTTAAATTAACAACAATAAAATATAGCAATTAGTTAAAGATGTCACTATTTGGAATAGCATCATGATTAGAGGAATCATCAATGGAAATACAATACACACCATAATTTAAAAAGGGCATCCTTATAATATAAGAAATTAAAATGACAGTGTCAAACTTTCCACATTTCAATTGACAATAAATTAAGAGAACCATCAATTTAAGATGCCCATATAAGGAATTACCTCCTAACTACAGGTGTCATCAAGTAAATAACTACATACCTCATAATTAAAAACGACAGTCTATAAAATAATAAATTATAAAATGACCATAATTAAAAAGGGGCATTATTGCCACGACAGACATCAATAAAACAACTTGCCTCATAACTTAAAAGGTTAGAGAGACTAAAGGAGTGTAATTTCCCTGACTAAGTGAAGATAAAAACGTTGACATCGTACATGCCAGATTAGGTAACGTGTAGATGTGTGAAATTGGGGATCATTCTAAATGGGCGTTATGATGACCTTGGGGTTCATAATTCACAAGCTGGAATAATTACTGGGAATTGAATTCGTAAATTCTAAATAACAATCTCAGACCCTTGATTTTAACAACCTGGAAATGCCAATAATAAGACAGACAGTATTGAAAATTGCCAGAAATCTATAAAACGAATTTACCAGAATAAGACGGACAGTATTGAAATTGTCAGATATCTATAAAACAAATTTACCAGAATAAGACGGACAATATTGAAATTGCCAGATATCTATAAAAAAAATTTACCAGAATAAGACGGACAGTATTGAAATTGCCAGATATCTATAAAACGAATTTACCAGAATAAGAAAATCAACTTTACATTCGATGTACAGAAAGAACTTCCCATTTACATGACTGGGTGATATTACGACATTTTTTAATTCGTTTCAAATGAATTTGGTAAGGTCTGGAAGTTCAGTTTTTAATTCGTTTAAATGAATTTGGTAAAGTCTGGACGTTTGATAGCCCTGTTGGGTGACAACACACATACCCTAAATATTAATTCTACAACAAAATCAAACTCGTATGCATTGGCTGTTGTAACAAATTAATAATTATCCATTAATGACCGCTGTAAGAGCAGCCCCAATTAGAAAACGCAACTGTAAACCAATCAACGCAACTGTATACAACCGCCCAATTTCAACAGTAAACAATTACGCCCCAGAACAATGGCAATCGCCCAATATAACAATATACAACTACCAATGAAAGATTGCTCCCTGTGAGTGATAAATACGCCCAATACAATTGCAAAACGCTCAAATACAGATGCCAAACGTCCAAATTACAGTGGCAACAAAAAAATCCCTAAATGACTGTTGCAACACGCCCAACACAGTTTGCCAAAAACGCCCCATACCACAGTATACAGAATGAATAAAGATGCTCACGGTGTAAGTTAAAAACGCCCAAATGACTGTTGCAACACGCCCAACATAGTTTGCCAAAAACGCCCAATACACAGTATATAGAGCGAAATAAAGATGCTCATGGTGTAAGTTAAAAACGCCCCAATGACTTTTCAAACACGCCCAACACAGTTTGCCAAAAACGCCCAATACATAGTATACAGAGCGAAATAAAGATGCTCATGGTGTAAGTTAAAAACGCCCAAATGACTGTTGCAACACGCCCAACAGAGTTTGCCAAAAACGCCCAATACACAGTATACAGAGCGAAATAAAGATGCTCATGGTGTAAGTTAAAAACGCCCAAATGACTGTTACAAAAACGCACAAAATCCCACAACAGAAGACGCACACAGAAAAATCTTTTCTAGTACAGTGATATAAAGACAATTGCCGAATCCATCTCACAATAACATTGCTGAACCGAAATTTGCCGAATATAAAAATGCAAGAACAATCTCACTATATCATCATTAATAACAATAAAATTTGTTGAAATTTGCCAGAACAATCTCACAATATTATCATCAATAACAGTAAATTTGCCGAATATAAAAATATGCTTTCTACTTCACCAATTACAATCATACCGTTGCCTTACGCCCGCGTTGGAAGACGTCCCGTGCTCCGTGCCGCGTCTCTCGCTCCGTGCCGCGTCCCGCGCTCCGTGCCGCGTCCCGCTCGCCGACCGTAGAAGGCTCACCGGTACCTCCCAGCCAAACGCTAGGGGTACTCTGCTTCCCCCTTAGCCCCCCGGGCCACAAAGGGGCCACACAAGAACCAGAGATAGACTAGCTTCTCAGCTTGCCTCCACGGCTGAGCTACCACTCCAACACAGCTGAGATAGACCCAACTCCTCACAAGCAATCCCTCAAGCCACAATTCGGCAACGTAACGTTACGCTAACCCTTCCTCCCCTCTTCCTTCCTTTCCCTTTCTTTTATAGAAAAATTGAGACCCACCTCTTTCCTAATCATTAATTAATTAATTTTTAATGACAAACCTCTAAACAATCTCCGCCGTCCAAGTGTCACTCATCCCTAGGGTTCTCCAAAAATTAATTTCTTTTTAATAATTAAAAGACTAATTTCCCTCACTCCCCCAAAATCTCTCCTTAAATTACTCCTAGGGTTCCTAGATCCCCTCTCATGCTTTTAATCACTTTCCTAAAATGAAGTTTCTGAATTTTAGTAACTCCTTAAATGTTGATTCCTTTTTTCTTTTTACCCTATGTCCCCTACTTTCCAATATTA
>ML777885.1:1329174-1372068 GCA_009831015.1 Picea engelmannii
TCTTGTATCTCATATTTCGTTTCATTTCATATTCGTATCTGATGAATGCTTCGCTATAATTTAGTACAACCTCTACTATAGCGAATGAATTTTGGTTTTCTATATTGTTTACTGTTTTTCCTCTGTACCAGCTATCAGCAGGTATAAGACCAGTCAACACTTTCAGAATTCTATATATATTTTATGCTTCATCGGGTTACTTCTTTACATTTTTCTTCTTCTGTTTATACGTGATATTCTCCCTTGATAGGAGCCTTACTCGATAGAAAGCTAAATGTTTTCTCCCACCTCATACATTTTATTAAAATATAACCCAGTTACGGGAAAGAGCCTTTGATTTGCATTCCTTTTTCATTCCTAAAACCGTAAACTCTCTTTTATACGACCAAATTTAGACAGCACTCAACTCCCCCCGAGGTTTTCTTATTTTACTGTTCCTCCATGACTGTCCCTGTACCAACACAGCCCAATATCGAACCCAGATTATCAAATCAAACACACATTGCCTTAAACATTTTCGATACTATTCTTAAAACAACCACTACCCGAGTTGAACTCGAACGTTCATGGGCAGCGGTTGAACAAGATATAAACATCCAGGAACAGTTGGAAGCTAGACAACGCCAACACAGAAATCATCCCTAGTTTCCCTTGCTGAAGGTTGACGTTTCTCTTTTCTCTACCCTTTACCCACTTTCGGATGCCTAGACACTGTACTTCTAAGCGTTAAGTACAGACTCTGGAACAACAATAGTAATGAAAATTTAATTACAGGTATGGAATTAAATATCTGAAAACAACCCCCAGATGGGGTATTAGTGCGAGACATGTGGCGAGAAGCGGAGGAAATGTCAGGCCAGCGAGGCAGGGAGCCATGTGCTGGGCTCGTGCCAAATCTCGCCTCCTCGACCTTGCATTTATGAGATTTTACGTCGCTGCAGCACCATTAACGCTGGTGTGCCCGACTCCCGTTACCGACTATACCATGGCTCCTCCGTCTGCAAGTGACTTTCATCCTCGCTCGCGACCCAACCCCCTCATCCCTCCGCTGCCCAGGCCTAGTTTACTCAGGTTTTTCATGGTGCTCGCAGCCTTCAGCCTTCTCTAGGCTCTCCACGTTTTCCTGGGGCATTCGGTTCAATTCTACCTTCAATCTGAGCTCATTATGCCGCGCCAAAGAGGAAGGCCACGAAGAGGATTCCCATGGCATCCTCCTCGACCCCGTGCCTCTGCTTCTCCCCCTGGTTCGCCCTACACGTTTTCCTCGCCGCCTCTGCAGCCCGAGCTGGAACCTCTTGCCTCCTCCACCTCGCCTGCCTCCCGATTCGAATGCCTAGTCATCACTGATAGCTCGTCGGGATCTCTTTCGCGATTTCCTGCCACTCCACCGAATTCCCGAACCAACGGACCTTCTCTTGCACCGACAGTTTGCTCCTCCCAGCAACCCTTGGGGGCACCACTCTTTCTTCGAAATGCCCGAAACAATGCGTACTCATCTACCGACTTCATCCCTGACTCGTAGCTGAAAGATAGTCTAGCCATTCTCTATGGACTAGTCTTTGAGCTCCGGCAGGGATTGGAGGACCTCCAATTCCGACTACAGCTTCTGGATGGGAAGACTTCGACCCTCCTTCAGATCCTATCCACATTCCAGGATGCTTTCCACTCTACTCCAGAAGGCAGGGCATCAGCAAAGGTGCCCCATGCAGAGGGAAACGACAGGAATGAACAAATGCAACGTTCAACAGGGGTCATTGTGGCGCAGGTCACGCACGGGGACACAGAGGCTGCGACAGCTATAGGCCTTCATGCACACAGTCTGCTTGGAGACACCCTGCCAGCTGCCAACCTGGACGAGAGCAACATGGACGCTGATATGCATTTGGAAGGCAAAGGGACACCCATCGAAGAGGAACCTTGGGACGTGGCCTATCAAGCCACCTGACCAGGTTATTCGTCAAGTGTCTGACCCCACAGGGGTTTTGTTCTCTTTACTAGTTTCTTTTCATAGCTGTAGCCTAGTCAACTTAGTTTTGGTTTTTAAGACTGTCAGACTGTAAACTGCTAGACTTACCCGACTGGCTGAACTGGTTTCCCCTCTATTGGGGTAGTTCGGTAACTACAGCACGGTTGTTTTCAAGTTTCTGTACCTCTGGTCCTTTATATATAAAATCTCTTACTTACAAAAAAAGTAAAAAAATATCTGAAAACAGAAAAAGTTCATGTTCTACAGTATAAAATCCCACTAGCATAGTCAGTCCATATAAACATAAGAAGAAATTCACATGCAAAATATAATTTGAGTATGTCCCTACAATCCAGACACTGACCAATACATAATATCTTACGAATGCGAACAATTGACAAAAATGTACATTTGATTGTATCGGTAAAATATGAACAATGGACTGCCAGTTGCATGAATTGACCATGAGCAAGTTCTTGTTGTATTGAAACAATTCCTCTAACAAAAGTCCAATCCAAAAACATAAACTAAGTAAATTAGATATAAGACAAAATTACAGATTACTAAGTCTTATTAAAAGAATTCATAGATACAATAAATTATTATGTTTATATTCATATATTGTTTTTAGATAAATAATTATCTAAAGATCAACACATACACTCTTATACCCAAAAAGTAATCAATTGAAAATTTTCAATGGATCATGTAAAATAATTTCACATGAAAATGAATAATAATGAAAATGGAGTCAACTCTCAGAAATATTGGCTTACACATATCCATTTATATCAAGTATAAATCGATCAAAAGATACAGATCTTTAATATTATATTCAAATATCATAATAGTATATAGGCTTGATTATAAAGTTTCCAACCCTCAACAAGAATTCGTTCCATCTTGATAAAAATATACATGGATATCGGTTCTCCTCCCTTTATCTATTTATCTACATCCAAGAGTTCCCCTTTTATAACTTATTTTGCTTAAGAGAATTTTTTCTTCCACTCAATTCTCCCAAAAATGGAATCAGTCACAATTTTGTTATAGAAGAATCTTCTACTTTATTTTCGCTCCCTTTGATCGCTTTGGTTTCTTCCACATGCACACCAAAATTAGATGTTTATTATGCAAAAGATCATTCACTTTCATTCACCTCCATTATTTGTGTTCTTGTTCAGATATATGGCGCTATCTTTCCTCTACATTCCTACCAAAACATAAATAAAATCAATGACAATTATGAGAATACATTAATTTAACAAAAGGCAAGATACAGCCTGAGTGGGCCTAATGGTTAAGAACATGTGTTTCCTCTTAAAAGGTCACAAGTTCAAATCCAGAGGGGGGTAGGGTATGTATACCTCCGTAGACTTTACCAGTCAAATCGTTGGGTGGAGGGGGGTCCCTTGTCCCACAAACAAGGGGGTCTCATACACCAATTTGGTGTGGCTTGGTAGTGACCTTAAAAATAGATTATTATTATTATTAAAATATAATCCAAAAAACCCTCATCAAAGTATTCCTTGTGCTTCAATATTTCCAATGAGTTCTTGTTTTCCCGATTTGGAGATCGGATACCTGAGTTATAGCCTGTAGAAAATTGTGACTCATCAGTCGTTGATTGTGCTCCCAAATGAATCTCGATCATCGATTTTCCATCTCGGGGGATTATCCCACATGCACTAGGGGATTTGATTTTGAGGAGTTTATATTGTTTAATCATTCCCATATAATTTGTGTGTGAAGCCACAGACAATATGAACCACAACACACGTGACAACCTTTTAGGACCAAACACGTAGCATATCCGGGATTCATGATCCAAAAAGTAGCAAAACTTCAACAAAAATAAAACCCTAATCTGGATGCCACCTAGGACACAACATGTCACCTGACACATAAAATCCAAGTAGGACAACCCTTGACCATTTGAGAGACAAGATCTGACGTGGAGGTGAGCTGGCGGGTGAGCAGGAGATGAGTTGGCAGGTGATGTGGTCATCTGGGATAAAATATTATGAGAAATGCATATTATTGAAAAATTCAGATGTCTGGATTTCTAGGATTCTGAGAAGCACGGATTTTGAATATCTGGATATTTGAGAGCTGAAATTTCCAAAAAACAAGATATAAAGAAAAGGAAGGATCGAGATTCCATATAGGACAGTACAGGTTGGGTGACACGTCAAATGCCATGTCAAATTCAAGTGACACGTCAAGTTTGTAGAGAAGGAAGGTCACGAGTATCGGTAGGATAGATGACAGGCTCAGGTTAAGGCACAACATCTCAAGGTTCCATATCCAAGATTCAGAATTCTAAGAAATGAGACATAAGAGAGAAGTTAGATTCCATATATATGAATATTCAGATGTTCTAGAAATTTATGATATGGCAATTGACAAGGATTCAAATATCCAGATATCTAGGATCTCTGAAAATGCATGTTATAATAAACTTTGGATGTATGGATCTTCGGATATCACATCGGATAAGACAGGTTAATGGCACGTTTGAGGCCAAGTAGGATAGATATGTTAGATGATAGATAGCCAAGATTACATGTAACATGCCACATCATAGATGGTCGAATGCAATGTCGCGTGCACACGTTAGACTGAAAACAAAACCGTGTGAATCTATACAAGACAAGTGACAAGAAGTAAGTGTGAAATGGGAGGTCAAGGTTCCGTCAACGAGAAGCTCGCGATTCCACATACAGGGTCCGAGATTTCTGAAAAAACATTTTATAGGAAATTTTGGATTATGGATATTTGGGATTTGGAAATTTAGTGTGCATTATTGAATATTTTGGATTTTCAAATTTTGGATATCTAAATATCCAAGAAAGGTACTTATTACATGAAAGATCAGATCTGGATTCCATGTCGGACATGACACAAAGGATGCCATGTGGATGCCACGTAAGCACCACTTCAGACACGATCTATAAGATGACACATGGAGCTTGCTAATAGAGCGGTCAGATGGTGTATATGACATGTCATATGCCAAAACAGATTCCTTGGGGATGCCACGTTAGACATAACCAGTAAAATGACATATTCCATGCCACGACAGGTTCCACGTCAAATCTTACATCAGGATGACAGTTGGAATATTATGGTTGGGTATTCAAAAGGTACTACATCTAGATATCCAAGATTTATTAAAAATTACTTTATTGAAACTTTCAGATTTCCATATATTCGGGATCCGAGACTTTGATAAAGGTGCTCATAACATGAAAGACTAGATCTGGGTTCCACATCAGATAGGAAAATAAGGATGACATGTCAACGCCAAAGCAAACACAACCTGTAAGATTACATGTGACATGCCATGAAATGTTTTATGTCAATGCTACATTAGACGTGACAACTGGTAGATTCTGGTTGGGTGTTCATTACATCTAGAATTTGGGATTTTCTGTGAAATGTACTTTTTTTCAACTTATGGATTTTCGAATTCCGAATATCCGAATATCTGGGATCCAGGAAAAGTTTGATGATGAAATAAAGGGGATGCTTGGTTTTGGATATGACATGAACAATTACAACCATCAATTCAAACATAGATTAATCTTTGTTGTCGATTAAATGAAAAGAAAACCAGTTTTGTAGTTTTGTTCTGACTCAAAGATCCGAAAAATTTATTAATTCACGACAGAAAAGTTTACTGAATTTTGGGGTTTCAATTATTTAACAGGTGCAAAGTGAAAACCATGAACACGATCCAAACCATTTGTAAAAAGCATAATTCATTCCAATTCCTAAAAACCTAAGTAAAGTCAAGCCAAAATCGGAATGGAAATGAATAAACATGCAATGTAAAAATTCAAATTTAGAAAAAAAAAAAAAAATTAAATGGGGGCTCTTTTATTTCTAACAAAATAAATGGGAGGTTGTTGTAGCTACAACAATTGGTGGCACATTGGATGAAGCAATTATCTCTATCTATATTCCCCTAAAAATACTTATTCACACTTAATATTAAAGATAATCCCACATGACCATTACAACATATTTTTGAGTTTTGAGTACCAACATGTGTTCTTGAATTTGAAGGATATTCCAACTAAGCATTAAACATCGGGTAACCAAAAGAGCATCTCTTCGAGCCAATTTATGAGGTTAATTTTCCTTAGCTTTCATTCTATAAATGATTGACTTAAGACGTGAACTAGGGCCTTTACTCTAGGTGAGTAAAATAGTTCCTTATGTGTGTTCCTTGTCTCTCTATAACCTGGCATTGCTTCGCTTCCTGCAAGCATCCATAGCCTCGATGAAGATGCATTAGTATCATACAAGTATGGCCCCATTTCCAGCAAGCATCCATATCCCCGACGAGTTTACTTGTACTTCCCACACTTTTTATAGTGCTTTCAACTTCCTACTTACATTTTAACCACACATTTGATTTGTATATATATTGCATGTGCAATTGGATGTTTAGGGAAGTGGGGTGATACAAGAGTTGTTTATATTTTCTTAGCATATTACTCATTCCCATAGTTTATCCTAAGGTTCTTCCTGTCATCAATAATTCTAGGTATGAACTATTTTAATGTGAGGTGAATGAAGCTCAAAGAAAAGTCATGTAAGAAACCTAAGGTTTGGTGCGCAAGTGTTATAGATATGAATCCTTGGAAACACAAATGTTCTACCACGGACACAAAAATCAAGTCTATTGGTTAAGGACTCTGTTAAGATTATCAAGTGTGATGCTTTTGTTGTAGGATTTTTTACAGTCATTTAAACGCAACCCAAATGTTACCAATGTCATTTGCCTAAGATTAATACTCCCTTACAAAACTTCTTATGGTTAAAGCAGGCAAACAAACTAGGCCAAAGAAAGGAAAACTTTAAAACATAAAAATTAAGAAAAACTAACGATACATTTACTAAAGCAACAATCAGGATTGAAAACCAACTGGAGAATGTAAGGGAAAGGAAACCATGAATCAAGCAAAAGATCTCAGAATTGTACATCTAAAACAATATTAGAGATTTCAGCATAATTAATGAATCATCATAAACTCAAAAAAAATGTATGGTACCAAAAAATCAAATCTCCATTCTATCAAGCATATTGAGATCCAGGAAAACATGTCTAACTCAAGACCTTAACAATAGACATGAAAGAATCAAAAGGAGAAATCAAAATGGGTGAGGTATAAATCCAAGTTCCTGACCTTATATCATTTCAATAGTCAATTGATTTTCTTAATTAGCATATATTATTTCTTTTAAGATTTCTTGAGATGCAATTCCCTTAAGCTAAATTGAGTTGTTAACAAACCCTCTTTATTTAAATGCAAATAAACAAAAAAAAAATCTAAATAAAAAAAAAATAGAAACTAGACAATCCAAAAATGCTTAATAAAGGAAATAACAAAAAATGAACTCTAAACTAATCAAACAGTTATGAATAATTAAAAGGATGTGAATCTTCAAATCACGAGAACCTCATTAGTTGGGATACACCTCAAAAGAGATGAAAATAATAAAGCAATGATGTGTAACCAAAAGTCAAATTTTATTGTATTTTGCTCTCTTAAATTATTCTTTCCTTATAATCTTAGCTAAAGACCAATTGTACTTGAACATTTCAAAACCAAATCCTAATATAATGTTAGTTGATAATCAACTGAAAAGACTAAGGTAGGAATAGAAAATAAAATGTTCAAGCTATGATGCTATGTGGAAAGCAAATAACGTTTGAGAGAGAATAAGGATAACAAGAATCTTCCACGAATGTATTATGATGATGGTTCCTCTTCAACTAGAAATTGTTGTAGTGCTTCATAATTACATTATCTAAAAGAACAAAAGAGAGATAATAAAATTGTAAAAGAAACAAACTGAAAAAAAAGAAAACAAAATAAACTAATCTACTCCTAAACCTACTCAACACTTCATTGGTTATCCATAACTATGTGAAATCATAATGTCAATGCAGGCCATACAAATAACTCTAAACCTGCAACCACATGTTCATCGAAGATAAGAAATAGGTAGTGGAGTATACCTTTACGAAAGATAGAAAGGGTTAAATCATAAACTTCTCTATTCAACATGTGTAGGATGATTTCTTTAAATTTAATTTGGAACCTTTTCTCATAAGAATTCTCCATCCAGACTCCAATTATATCATAATATTCAGATTTAGCAAGAATGAAATGTTGAAGAGAGTTAATGGGAAAAGAACATGCCCGATATGAGTTAGGAGTGAAAGTGTTTAGAATATTACCTTGAATACGTGCCTCATTGTTATAGATGTCATGTATTTCAGAAGAAAGAGTAAGATAACAAGGACCTGACATAACCAACGGTTGAGATTGAAGTGCCTCATTACTTTGCAATTGATGTTCCAAATGGATAGGAGTCTGACAAGGATCACGGTACTCAAATAATATGACATTGAAATGATTTGCCCATATAAGAAAAATAACATTAATGTTTATGGTGTCAGATAACAAATTATGACAACAATAAGGCTTTCTATCTTCCACATCCATGACTATGCAAGAAACAAAAGAAGACATACTCTCACAAGTGACCTTCAATGGATTAACCTTTTCCCAAAAAGGTTGATATGAGAGATAGTGAAATAACTCCAAGGATGCCATCTCATCATTTTCATTCCGAAACTATAGATTATTGACAGTTGGCTCCTCATTAAAATATGATCCTGGAGAAATCACTTTGGAAGGATCAAGGAAAATTATCTATACATGAGAAGCATTAAACATATCGGGATATAAATAATAATAGCTATTGGAAATTAGAGAATGAAAAGCTTCTCTACAAGGAGTATCTTCAAAAGAGATATTTTCTCCCAAATCCTTATTTGTTATTGATGAATCGTTTAAAAGCTTTGAACCAGTACATAAATTATCATCAATTAATACATTATCAAACTTTTCAAAATCATCTCTACCTTCTTCCAAGCAAGATGTAAAATTTTGAATACCATGTGCATCTAAACCAACTTCTTTAGTTAACTGGATAATGTTTACTTCATGCTACTCTAAAAGGTTGAAACTCAAAGAATTATATATATCATGCTTACATTCGCAAACAATCAATAAGCATGGAAGCATTTCATAAATGTTTTCAAAGTAAGAACGTTCGAGAATTTATTATCGTGACAATCATTACATTGGTCCATGAGTGTAACTCTAAGAGATCCTTCGTTTGTAGTCAATCCAAAATAAGCTTGTTTCGAAACACAATGTTGATCACAAGAGATGGATTCTACCTCCAAATTTTTAGAAGTGTCTGTCAAATTTTCAAGTGGGTGACATCCTTCTTCATCTTTATGTAGAGATTCCTTCTCCTTCTGTTTTTCCTATGATCCTATATAGAAAGGAGAATGATGAGAGCCTGACATAACCATTGCTTGAACCCATTGTGTCTCATCATCAACATGAATTACTTCCATGTTTTGTCCTTTCATAGGAACCTGAAGGATGTTGAAGCTTAAACTTTCTACACAAGAGGTTGTATGTTCATTAGTAGGAAAAAATAGTGCAGAAAGATAACAAATTTCTACAATATTTAAATTCTCCCGTGAATTATAATTAACATCAAGGTCAACATCATAGCATGGTATTAATTCATTAGTAGTTGACTAATATGGATCAAAAGAAAGAGAATTAAGACATAGGAAAAGTTGAAAAATTTCAATTTGGGAAGGTTTATCAATTAAAGGAAACCTCTAACAAATATTCTTGAATTTTAAAAAGAAATACTCATTAGATTTTTTTCTCCTTTTCGTAGATCTTGCAGTTCACCATATAAATCATCATAGGAATAGCCTTGAAAAGCATTATAAAGCTTATTCATGAATTGTTTCCAGTTGTGAATAGAGTTGGCAGGAAGAGATTTCAACCAGTTTTTAACTTGCCCTTTGAAAGTGAAAGCAAGTAGCCTACATAAAACACATTCATCAGTAACATAGTGATTAATGCAATTACTAATAAACTGAAGGAGATGCTCAAGAGCATATATCTTTTGTTCAACACCAAAATTAGTTTTGAACAAGAGAAAAAATGTATTTTTTGGAATGAAGGTAAATGGTAAGGTAAAAATGCAGTCTCATACAGGGATTCGGGAAAGAGCCATTGACAATTAAATGCATTAAAAAAGAATGATTCGACATGGCCATCTCGTCATCAGGCCCTCCTTCTGGCGCCAAAATTGTTGACAGACAGAAAAATTCCTACCACCAACAATGATGGAGAATCACTCAATGCCATATCCCAATTAGATCTACTCTTGTTTGGGATAGTGATCTCCTCCATAATGTGGGTCTGATTGCCACTAATTAAAATAATGGCTCCCCAAAGGAATACTTGTTCATTTAAATCCTTCTAAATGCTTAAATGCAATTCTAATCTAAAATGAAGATGCAACTTTATTGTACTCTATGTTGGTTCCTAATGTAGCAATAACAAAAATATGATTACAGACATGGTATTAAATATTTGAAAACCAAAAAAGTTCATGTTCTACATCATAAAATCCCACTAGCATAGTCATTCCATATAAACACAAGAATAAATTCACATGCAAAATATAACTAAGTATGTCCCTACAATCCGTACCCTAACCAATACATAATATCTTATGAATAAAAACAATTGACAAAAATGTACATTTGATTGTATCAATAAAATATGAACAATTCACAAAAATGCTAGCTACATCAATCAGTGATGAGTAAGTTCTTGTTGTATTTCATCTTTAGAAACATTTCCTCTACATAAGTCCAATCCAAGAGCATAAACTAAGTAAATCATATATAAGACAAAATGACATATTACAAAGTCTTATTGAAAGAATTCATTGACTCAATAAACGGTTAAGTTTATATGCATATATTTTTTCCAGATAAAGAATTATCTAAAGATCAACACATACACTCTTATACCCAAAAAGTAATCAATGGAAAAATTTAAACAGATCATGGAAAATAATTTCACATGAAAATGAATAATGATGAAAATTATGTTAACTCATAGAAATGTTGGCTTACACATATCCATTTTTATCCAAGCATAAATCAATCAAAAGATATAGGTCTTCTGTAATGTCCCCATTTTTGGACATTATTATGTTACAGAGTGTTATGCTTACTAGAGTAGCCAGATGGGGGTGACAGCGAGTTCAGGAGATATTGAGGGGTTTTATTGGGCCCGACTTGCATCGTTCATCATATTTCATCATCAGGATCCATTCCGCACAACTTGGCTTTGGTTTCGTTGCATTCCGACTATTTTCGTAATTTTGAGTTATTATGGGTCATATTTTAATTAATTTCACTAAGGTCATTTTGGGCATAATATTTGGAGAAACCTATTAGTGTAATAGCTCATCGGAATTGGGAGGAAGAGCACTATATGATTAGATGATGAGAAGTGACCTTAAGTGGCCGAAGAAGTCATAGGGACGAATACATCACTTTTTAGAGACCAAAAGGCCAATTAATTAATAAAGTGATTTAATTAAAGAATAATAAAAATAAAGTAAAATTCACTTGGAGGGAAAAGGTGAATAGGGGGGATAAAAGAGAGATAGGGGCCTCTATTCTCTCGTTATGTTGATTATCATTTTGATGTCTAGATTCTTGCTAGAGATCCCATGATACTTGGGGGTTTTGAGGGTTTTGACTGAACAAACCCTAGAGATCAGCTCGGTGGTAAAAGATCCCACCTTTTATGATCCAAGCTTGGCCAAGGAGGTGAAATATTCTTCCTTCACCAGTCTACATAAGTTACTATTCAATCAGAGGAGCAGTTGAGGAAGTAGGGCACAATTTTGGAGTTTTTTGTAGAGCTAGGGCACACTGTTCTTGAGAGATAGATTCATGGAGGATTGTAGATAGTGAATCTGAGAGAGATGTCACTTCAAAGGTGATAGCTATCATAAAGGCGCCTTTTTGCATCAGTGTTTGAGTGGATACTTCATCCTGTCCTTTCTATCTGTTAGTGGGGCACATTTCGCTTGAGGAGGGTGCATCTGTATTTGGAGATCTACAACTAGAGGGTTTGGATCTGCATAGATCTTCCTAGGGATCACTTCCCTTGATCATATATCTTCATATCTAGAGGTTTGTAGCTTCTCTTGGGAGTTTGGAGCATACATTTATTTATTTGTGGAGTTGGGTGAGTTTTCTCTTCAGGAGGGCACACTGATTTCAGTGAATCTAGTGAGTTGGAGTGGGAGATCACTCCCAATAGTTTGGAGATTCACCATAGGGATTTCCTATCCCTCGATCTACCTATTAGCAATTGGTTTCAGTGATTTAGAGGTTATCTTCTTGGAGGCCAATTTATGGGCTTGCTATAGCCATTGGGGGGCGCATTGTGCTAGAGAGGACATCACATCTAAGCTAGGGATGAGTTGGATCTTCTAGATCTTTGGTATTCACCTTGGGGAGGCTCTTGGAAGCCTATATATTCATATTTCTATTTTATCTTGGAGGCATTATCATCCATACACTCTATTCTCTTATATGTATTCCATATCTACTCCATTTTGTATGAGGACAACTATATATCTAAATAACATCATATCTAAGGTATTTGTGGATATTTCTTGTGTTATTTTTCTTGCATCATGTTGAGTATATTCCATTTCTATATTGTTGTCTTTTATTTGCTACAAACACAACAAGAAAAAAAAAAAACCCTAGTGCAACTCAAGAAGACAAAATATGTAAAGTGTTTGACAAAAGACCACAACCTAAAACCATAAAACTTAACATGTTCCAAGCAAATCTGTTTGGGAACATTACAGTGGTATCAGAGTGAATTTCCTTCGCTAGCCTATGATATACATTAATGATCTAGAGGAGAGATGGAGTTTGCGGATTTTGTAGAGGAGATCATATATTGTGATGAGGAATATTACGCCCTTAGTGAGACATTCAGGGTTCAAGTAACATTCCAACAATTTGCATCCGTAAAAAATCCTAGGTGGAGCAAAGATGAGGTTACACATTGGGCCAAAAAGATGGAAGAAATCCATTATTAGAGCAACATAGCAAAGGAAAACAGAGCCAAATAAGGCAAGGAGGTAGATACATCACTACTAGCTAGTAGATGGAAGGAAGCACATATTAAGCCTAGACCCATCAGGAGAAGGTAACTTTGTTACAATTGCAAAGAGCCTTGGGAGCCAGATCACAGATGCAACGGTAAAGGGAAGGTGCACATTGTTGAGGTGCACTACGACAATGAGGATGAGGATATGCATGAGGATGCAACCATAGATGCTTATTTAGAGCAGTTTGATGAGGCTACTGACTTCTATGCATCTAATGGACAGTTGGATGGAGAGGATGACAACGCATGTTCTTAGCTTCCCTATCAGACAGTGTTGAGGACTCAACACTTCAACATAGTGGTGACACTTGTGGGGATTCATATGTGTTAGCACCTAGTATGAGGTCATGATTGGGGGATATTGTTCCTCCCATGGAGTTGAGCATGACACAGTCCTTACCCTCTCAAATATTTATGATAGACATGACACAAGAGGATATCAGTAGCATTCCGGAGGTGGTAGAGGAGCCTTGTGTAGCATTTAAAGACAAGGGACATGTGGATCTACAGGCCTAGGAGGAGAGGCATGGCTTGAAGCCAATTGAATATATACATGCCTATTAGTATGAGGAGAGCGAGTCACTTCTTTTGAGGAGTTTATTGTTAGATCATGTTGTGGAGACTGACAATTTGATGGGATACTCACTTCCAGGACCGATCTACAGTGATGAGTATGCACTCCTTATTGGTCGGGATGACCATATCTCATGTATGGACACATATGTATGGGATCTAGGTGCATATGCCATTAGCAAAGTGTGCGCACAGGAGGATACAACTGCCCATACATGATACAATGTGATTCAGATGGGGGTAGCAGTTGGTGATGGGGTGCAGTGGCATACATGAGGACTCAGTAGCATAGTGTACAGTGGGAAGTTCAATACCTTATATTTTTAGGAGTGTGTTGTTGGGGATTCCATTATTGAAACTAGCAGTGAGAGGCATGAGGTAGAACTTCAACAGGATTGTGATCAAGAGTCATGACACTTGACATGACAATTGAGATTCAGTGAGGACATCATCAAGACAGCCACCAGATGCATTGATGATACACACACATTGGTGGTAGGTTATTGTTGGAGGGCCTCGATGGCACATGATAGTTTAGATAAGGGGCTTGCCATTGATGACTTCCTTACACTCAGGGAGAGAATGACTGTGATGAGGACTGACTACCAACAATTGTTGATGGATAGAGATTACCTATTGGAGGTTGGCGGGATGTATCATAGGGCACTGAGGGAGAAGGAGATTTAGGTGGACCGGCTCACTCATGAGTTGACGAGAACACATGGATTCTTGGAAGGTGCACAGACATCCCTTTGGGAATCAGGGTCCATATTAGAGGAGCTCCTTGATGAGACTAGTCGAGGATCCACTACATCTATCTCAGCAGAGAGCCATATGTTTACTTCAACTACTTCGTCGGAGGATGTTGGTGGGTTGATAGAGGAGCACCAGTTGATGGAGGTGTGTGAGGGATACCCAGGATCGTTGATGGATAACGGGGACCACCATTCATGAGGGGTTATGAGACAATTGGTTTTACACATACACCTGGGCCTTCCAGAGCTAGGGGCAGTTATGAGGACACTTCCATTGGTGTTTCAGGATTGGATGACATCCATATAGAGGTTGACCCAACAATACACCTTGGATACATGATGATGCAAGAGGATACAGAGGCTTACATGAGTATACAGGGGCATATGACGATGAGTGTTAGTTCATAGATGCTTGCAAAGGTGTACAGTGGGACTCGGGGAGACACATTGGATTGCAGGGAGGAGACATACTTAGTGGAGCATGGAGATTCCTCTCCCTTGCAACAACACATAGTTATGGGAGATCACCTTCACAGTAGCAACAACTGTATGAGTGGTGATGGAGGTAGAGTGATTGACCAACGGTTTGTGGAGTTACCGAATGTTGTACCCAATGGTTGGAGTTTAGTGATGAGTACAAGCGATTATTCACCATGGGTGCCAGTGGATGAGCTTTTGGTCAAGTCCTTGGGATTGACCAAAGACTATGATACTTTCCAATCCTATATACAGTTGCAATTATTTATGTTATCCTTCCCCGATACTTTCATCATAGACAACAACATAGGGGGAGATAAACAGTGGCAGGGGACATGGAGAGTTGGTAGGCAGAGACCACCTGAAAAAATGACTGGATTATATACATAAGGATAGGGGTGGTTCATACGAGATAGTCATATGAGGCTTGGGGTGTGATGGAGAGCATCCTCAGTCGTGGGACAGAGTATGTTCCAAAGATGGATACAGGTTCAGAGTCTCAACAGGATGAGGACTGAGAGCAGGGATGGACATGTGCTTCTGATGTGATCTATGAGATCAGTTGGCAGGAGGTATGGTCACAACAGGCAGCATTTGGGATCTTGAGGACCATACATGATGTATCTATGGTTGGACAACTTGTCCATTTCAGGACTCGTTAAGAGGACATAGATAGATTCTCCTTGGGGGATCTCGATGATGATGTCATCAGACACATGGAGGCATGTTTGGAGCATGGGACTCCACAGATAACAATGTGGATTGACATGGAGATCAAGTTTAGTGATTATGGACAAGAAAACATGACTATGAACATACTTCGGCCAGAGGTTTACAGTTTTGTGGGCACCGAGATACTTGGTATGAGACCTTTAGAGCTATCTGATGTAGGATTTGGTGCTCTTCTAGAGCGCATGAGGGTTTTGGAGACTTGCATCGTTGATTCTTTCCATTGTTGGGGGAATTTAAGAGCAAGTCGAGATGAGTATGCTTTGTGGCAGGATGGATCTCCTTGGTTGAGGATCATATATATCAACATATCATATTCTTGGTTAGTAGAGGGTCTGGCTTCTGCCAGAGATGATGGTTGGGAGATGGGTTTATGTGAGAGACTCCTTAATGGATGGATATTGTATCTACTTGCTCCGGTAGTTGGGGATATTTAGGAGATTCATGATGTTGGTATCTTACAGGACTATATTTCATAGGGCACTACAGTTCGCATCTTGATATAGGATCCAAGGATTGGAGTTCTTGGTATTCCATAGTTTGATGGGATCGAGATCCGAGTAGAGTGGTTGCTTGGGGACTTGACCGGGGATTGGGTGCACATGATCATTCTACTCATCAAGAGCATTTGGGTATCATATGTGGTGAGCACTTGGAGTGGCCACGTCTTGAGGAGAGCTTACTACAGGTCACATAGGTGGATATGGGATCCTGGTATCACATACATATTGATTCTGTTATTGCTTGAGAACAAGCAATATTCTAGCAGGGAGGATTGTAATGTCCCCATTTTTGGACACTATTATGTTACAGAGTGTTATGCTTACTAGAGTAGCGAGATGGGGGTGACAATGAGTTCAGGAGATATTGAGGGGTTTTATTGGGCCCGACTTGCATCGTTCATCATATTTCATCATTAGGATCCATTTTGCACAACTTGTCTTTGGTTCCATTGCATTCCGACAATTTCCATAATTCTGAGTTATTATGGGTCATATTTTAATTAATTTCACTAAGAAGGTCATTTTGGCCATAACACTTGGAGAAACCTCTTAGTGTAATGGCTCATCGAAATCAAGAGGAAGATCACTACAAGATTAGATGATGAGAAGTGACCTTCAGTGGCCAAAGAATCCATAGGGACGAATAAATCACTTTTTAGAGGCAAAAAGGCCAATTAATTAATAAAGTGATTTAATTAAAGAATAATAAAAATAAAGTAAAAGTCACTTGGAGGGAAAAGGTGAATAGGGGGGATAAAAGAGAGATAGGGGCCTCTATTCTCTCATTATGTTGATTATCATTTTGATGTTTGGATTCTTGCTAGAAAGCCCATGATACTTGGGGGTTTTGAGGGGTTTGACTGAACAAAACCTAGATATCAGCTCGATGGTGAAAGATCCCACCTTTCCTGATCCAAGCTTGGCCAAGGAGGTGAAATATTCCTCTGTTACCATTCTACATCAGTTATTATTAAGTCAGAGGAGCAGTTGAGGAAACAGGGCGCAATTTTGGAGTTTTCTGCAGAGCGAGGGCATATTGTTCTTGAGAGAGAGATTTTTGGAGGATTGTAAACAGTGGATCTGAGAGATATTTCACTTCATAGGTGCTAGCTATCATCAGGGTGCCTTTTTGCATCAGTGTTTGAGTGGATACTTTATCCTATCCATTATATCTTTCAATGGGGCATATTTCTCTTGAGGAGGGTGCATCTGTATTTGGAGATCTACAACTGGAGGGTTCAGATATGCATAGATAGTCCTAGGTATCACTTCCCTTGATCATATATCTTCAGATCTAGAGGTTTGTAGCTTCTCTTGGAAGTTTGGAGCTTACATTTATTTATTTGTGGAGTTGGGTGAGTTTTCTCTTCAGGAGGGTGCACTGATCTCAATGAATCTAGTGAGTTGGAGTGGGAGATCACTCCCAATAGTTTGGAGATTCACCATAAGAATTTCCTATCCTCCGATCTATCTATTAGAAGTTAATTTGAGTGATTCAGAGGTTATATTCTTGGAGGCCGATATATGGGCTTGCTACAACCATTAAGAGGCACATTGTGCTAGAGAGGACACCACATCTCAGCTAGGGATGAGTTGGATCTTCTATATCTTTGGTATTTAGATTAGGGAGGCTTTTGGAAGCATGTATCTTCATCTTTCTATTGTATCTTGGAGGCATTATCAACCATACACTCTATTCTCTTATATGTATTCCAGATCTGCTCAATTTTGTATGAGGACAACTATATATCTAAATAACATCATATCTAAGGTATTTGTGGATATTTCTTGTGTTATTTGTCTTGAACCCTGTTGAGTATATTCTATTTCTATATTACTATCTTTTATTTTTTGCAAACACAACAATAACAAACACAATAAACCCTAGCGCAACTCAAGAAGACAAAATATGAAAAGTGTTTGACAAAATACCACAACCAGAAACCATAAAAGTTAACATGTTCCAAGCGAATTTGTTTGGGAACATTACATATTCAATATTATATTCAAATCTGATAATAGTATATAGGCTTGATTACAAAGTTTCCAACCCTTTATAAGAATTCCTTTCGACCTAATAAAAATATAGAAGCTGAATATTGGTCCTCCTCCCTCTATCTACATCCAAGAGTTCCCCTATTATAACCTCTTTTGCTCAAGAATTTATGTCATTTTTTTCTTCCACTCAATCCCCCCCCAAAAGGAATTGGTTATAATTTTGATACAGAAGAATCTTCAACTTGATTTTTTCTCCCTTTGATCGTTTTGGTTTCTTCCACTTTCACACAAAAATTAGATGTTTATTATGCAAAAGATCCTTCACTTTCATTCACCTCCATGATTTGTGTTTCTATTCCTACATATGGCACTATCTCTCCTCCACATTCCTGCCGAAACATAAATAAAATCAATGACAATTATGAGAATACATGAATTTAGCAAAAGGAAAGATGTTAATTAAAATTTAACCCCCAAAAAACTCATCATATTATTACACATGCTTCAAGCTTTCCGATGAGCTCTCATTTTCCTGATTTGGCGATCGAATGCTTGAGTTGTAGCTTGTAGAAAATTGTGACTCAGTAGTCATTGATTGTGCTCCCAAGCGAATCTCGACCATCGATTTTCCAACTCATAGAATTATCCCACATGCACTGAGGGATTTGATTTCAAAAGTTTATGTTGTTTAATCATTCCAATATAACTTGTGTGTGAAGCCATTGACAGTATGGACCATGACACATGTGATAACCTTTTAGGACTAGACACATAGCATATTCAGGATCCGAGATATGGAAAGTTGCAAAACTTCAACAAAAATAAAACCAGGATCTGAATGCCACCTAGGACACAACATGTCCCCTGGCATGTAGAATCCAAGTAGGACAACCCCTGACCATTCGAGAGACTAGATCTGATGTGGAGGTGAGTTGGTAGGTGACGTGGTTGTCCGAGATATGGGATTATGAGAAATATGTATTATTGAAAAAGATGGATGTTCAGATTTTCAAATATCTAATATTCTAAGAAGACCATATTTCAAATATCTGGATATCCAGGATCCTGAATTTCCAAAAAATGAGACATAAAGAAAATTCTAGATCTGAATTCCACATAGGACAATACAAGTTGGAAGACACGTTGGAAGCCATGCCATAATATGGTGACACATCAAGTTCATGAAGAAGGCAGGTCACCAGTACTGGTAGGACAAATGGCAAGCTCAAGTTAAGGCATGCCATCTTAGACAACTCAAGGCTCCATATCCAGAATCTGGAATTTTGAGAAATGAGACATAAGAGAGAAATCAGATTTTGGATATCCATATATTGCAATTGACAAGGACCTGAATATCCAAGATTTCTGAAAGATGCATGTTATAAGAAACTATGGATGTCCGGATCTTCGGATGTCACATCAAATAAGACAGGTCAACATAACACATCAAAGGCCAAGTAGGATAGATATGCTAGATGATAGATAACCAAGATGACATGTAACATGCCACATCATATATGACTGGTTGTAATGTCAAGTGGACATGTCAGACTGGAAATGAGACCACACAAATTTGGACAAGACAAGTGGCAAGTAGTGAGTGGGCAATGGGAGGTTCCATCAGTAGGAAGCTCATGATTCCACATCTAGGATCTGGGATTTCTGAAAAAGCATGCTATAACAAACTTCGCATTTTGGATATCTAGATATCCGGGATTTGAAAAAAGTGTGCATTATTGAATCTTCCAAATTTTTGAATCCTAGATGTCTGGATATCCAAGAAAGGTACTTATTACATGAAAGGTCAGATCCAGATTCCATGTCGGATAGGACATGAAGGATGCCATGCAAGTGCCAAGTCAGACACAAACTATAAGATGACACATGGAGCTTGCTAACAGAGAGGTTGTATAGTGTATATGACACGTCATATGCCAAATAAAATGCCTAGGGGATGCCATATTAGAGACGACTGGTAAAATGAAACGTGCTATGCCACGACATATTCCATGTCAGATCTTATGTCAAGATGACAACTAGCATATTTTGGTTGGGTATTCAATTTAGGTAATACATCCATATATCCAGGATTTACTAAAACGTGCTTTATTGAAACTTCTGAATTTCTGGATTTCAGATATCCGAATATCCAGGATGCGGGACTTTGATAAAGGTGCTTATAACATGAAAGACCGCATTCAGATTCCATGTCAGATAGGACATGAAGGATTCCATGTGAATGCCACACGAATTCCAAATCATACACGACCTATAACATGACACATGGCATTCCATGATAGGTTCTATGTCAATGTCACATTATACATGACAACTAGCATATTATGGTTGGGTATTCATTACATCTGAAATATGGGATCTCTGTGAAATGTGCTTTATTGCAACTTCCAAATTCACGGATTTTGAATATTTGTATATCCGGGATCCAGGAAAAGTGTGATGATGAAATAAAGGGAATACCCGAATCCGGATATGACAGGAACAATTACAATCATCGATTCAAACATAGATTAATTTGTCGATTTAATGAAAAGAAAACCAATTATGTAGTTTTGTTTTGACTCAGAGATCTGAGAATTTTATTAATTCATGGAAAAAAAGTTTACCGAATTTTGGGGTTTCAATTATTTAATAGGTGTAATGTGAAAATCATGAACAAGACCCAAACCATTTGTAAAGGGCATAATTCATTCCAATTCCTAAAAATCTAAGTAAAGTCAAGGAAAAATCAGAATGAAAATGAATAAACATGCAATGTAAAAGTTAAATTTAGAAAAAATAAAAATTTAAATGGGGGGCCCTTTTATTTCTAACAAAGTAAGCGGGAGGTTTTTGTAGCTACAACATGTAGGTATACAATTTTTCCTATGTTTTGCACCTAAAGAAACAATTTTAATGAACCTGTCTCACCGTAGTGAGCACACACTAAAGCAAAGTAGTTACAAAACCCTTCACCTACATGTTCCATGGAACCTAAATAGGGTTTCAAGACTAGCTTGGTGGAAATAGATAAGTGACATTAAAAAACAACAATCACAAGTGTGCAGTGGTAGGTTAGGATCAAAAAGAGTAGGGCCATGAGGAAATGTTAAGCAAAGGGAAGGAAACAAACACACCTGCGCTTTCTCCCAATGTTGTAGGTTACCGTGGAAGATGTGTCCATGACATAGCCTTGCTAACCCATGTAGAGTTACATCAAACATATGAAAATACTAAAGTATAACCCAATATTTCTAATTGAAATTCACTAAAATATCTATGTCAAAAATATTTCAATATATTACTTTTGCAGGGAAGGATAAGCCATACTATTAACAAAGATTAAGAAAAATTAGCACAAGATTTTTTATAGTACCTCTCCCGTAGTGGATTGACTAGAATGTATTATGTTCTAGAAACTTACTAGATGTAGACATGTATGTTGGCATCACTGGTTTATACACCATCAATTGTCATCGATAGTACATTTCTTGTTTCATCCACAAAATTCTTCTTGTTGACAATTTCATTCCTATTGGAGTATTGCAGATATACAATTTTGCCTATGTTTTGCACCTTTTAAACATTGATTTAATTTTTTTTTATTTTCCTCATCTTTTGAGGCTCTTGATGATAAATTTGGTGCAAATCTCTTGTTGCTTAAAATATTTTGGGATAAGTTGGATTTATATTAGTTTTTTTAATTTATTTTATAGCTTTTCAAAACTATAAGAAAGCGCTATAGAACCTCACACAATGCTACAAAACTAATCATAACTATTGAAAAATGTGGTTCCATTCATTTTGACATGTGACTAAGAGATTTTAATAATGTATGGGAAAATATTAAAGATTGAGATTTTAGCACCATGCAATGGCATTATTAGTTTTCCATTTCCCAAAATCATTAAAAGTTCTATAAATGAGTTCACTCAGTTTTTTTCCACGGGAAAAAAAACAGTTTCTTTGCTATTCATTGAGAATCAAAAGAAACTTTACAATACAAAGGATGACTTGAGAAGTCACAAGACATGACTACTTTGTCAATATATATTGTATCTCTAATAATATGCCACTATCCAAATATTCTATATATATAAAAAAAAACATATGTTTTTGTCATAAATAACATAGATATCCAAAATGATATGATCTCAAAAAAATAAAAATGTTCAAAACCCATAATCAAATATCATAGTCCTCTTATTGTGTTGAAAAAGGCCCAAGCTGAGAGATCAAAAATTAAAAAAGGATTTAGATTTGACAACTGAATCTTCAATGAGTTCTTCATAACTCAATCATCCAACTGGACATCCAAGAGCAGACTTTGACAGAGACTCTGCCATAGTACTGAACTGTCTGTGCACATGAAACACTGGACCCAAACAAAAAATTGCTTGAGGTCCATTATCTTCCTCATCCAAGGCTCGATATTTAAAGCATTCAATTGTGACTTCCCATCAAACCAGTCAAGAACAATTTTGGAGTTTCCTACCACCATTAATTCAAGAATTTGTTTCCTCAACACAAAGGTGAAGAGACTCCACAACCCAAGCAGTTCTGCTTTAATATTTGTACCTGAACCAACCACAAGATGAATCTTAAAAGAATGTACTCCACTCAGTTTAAGAACAACTCCAATACCATAGTCTCCTCCAACAACATCTACATCAAAGAAACCTATCGTCCTATCTCCAAAATAGATCAGATTCAAGATATAATCAAAATTGTCCACCTCAAAGGAACATGGCATCTTATTTACAACCTTCACAATCCTTAAACAAAGTTCAAATTCATTTCTTGGACAATTTAAAAAAAATAAATTATTTCTGTATCGCCAAATTCCCCACAAAACAAAGAGAGGAACCATCTTATGATTTGGAAAAACTAGAAATGGGTTCCTTAAGTTATCCTTCAATGGCAACAAATTCCAATGACCATTTATTTTCAAAAGTCCACATACCTCTTTCCATATTTGTTGTGTAATATCACAGGTGACCATCAAATGATGTGTGGTCTCTTCATCCTATAAACACAAACTGCATACAGAAGGTTTGATACCCCCTCTACCTGAACCAACCGCAAGATGAATCTTAAAAGAATGTACCCCATTCAGTTTAAGAACAACTCCAATACCACAGTCTCCTCCAACAACATCTCCATCAAAGAAACCTATCGGCCTATCTCCAAAATAGATCAGGTTCAAGATATAATCAAAACTGTCCCCCTCGGAGGAACAAGGCATCTCCTTTACAACCTTCACAATCCTTAAACAAAGTTCAAATTCATTTCTTGGACAATTTTCAAAAAAAAAATTATTTCTATATCGCCAAATTCCCCACAAAACAAAAGAGGAACCATCTTATTATTTGGAAAAACTAGAAACTGGTTCATTAAGTTATCCTTTAATGGAAACAAATTCCAGTGACCATTTATTTTCAAAATTCCACATACCTCTTTCCATATTTGTTATGTAATATCACAGGTGACCATCAAATGTTGTGTGGTCTCTTCATCCTGTAAACACAAACTGCATACAGAAGGTATGATACCCCCTCTATGCTTGAAATTCACACCTGTCAGAATACAATCATGTAAACATAGCCACATGAAGAGAATGAGTTTGATAGGAGCCTGTAATTTCTAGAGCCCATGAAACCATTGTTTATATTATGGTAGTTGTGGGAGGTATTAACCTCAACATGTAACATTTGACTAGTCTAGAATGTCCTAGGAAGCAAGAGAAATCATAGAAGGTTAGGAAATAACCTTAGAAGACAAGTCGGCTCAAGATAATAATTTATATTAAATTAATATCCTCCAGAAGTAGAAGTCGAACCAGTTAGGTCACTTAGAGGACTATAAATAAGAGGGCGCTAGAGCTCATGCGTCACACTCACTCTCACAACTGCACAAGGACAAGTGGTGTGCATGACTAGAGGAGAGTTGCAATTGTTGTAGTGGTGACTTGGTCTTTGGTTATGGTTGGAATTTCTACTTGGTTATGGTTTGGATTTTATGCTTGGTACACTACCTATGGAGAGAGGTATGCTACCTTGGTTGGCTATTGGTTCTAGGGTTTGCTTCCAGAATTATTCTATTTGTCAAGGTTAAGGTGCTCGGGGGTGACTTTTGTGCCTATGGTTGGGTGACAATGTTGAGATATTGTTTACGGTGAAATGAGCATATATTTTATTCTAACAACCACCACTCAAGTTCCACCTCCAAGTTCTGATCAACCAAAGCATTGTAAGCTCATTTTGTTGTTACGGCTCCATTTGACTGATTCCATGCCCAAATGACCGGATCCTCTTCATTATTGAGATAGATCCCACTACATCTCAGTGCCATTAAATATGAATTCCACTATGTCACCATAACTCCATCAAGACCAAGATCTACAGGAGCTAACCAATCCCAAGATCCAGATCCATTTAAACAAGATCTATGACCAATATGAGCAAGAGTAAATACATGTAGAGGATTTAAATGTAGAATGAGAGCATTTGAGAGTTTGTAGTGTGAGCCACAACCAACAAAAGGGTCTTGACCTACCAAAACCTGAGAGCCATTGCCAACATACCACGCAAGCCACTTTTCAAAAGCAACAAAGAATTCAAGAAATTCCACCAGAAATTTGAAGCTACAGAGAATTTGTAGTTCTCCAAACACAACCAAAAGACAACATATGAGCCCTTAAGAATTTTTTTGTTAATATCTTTGCTCCATAAACCTAAACCAAACAAATCCCTCTAGATATATTTAATTGCTAAAGCTTGTGCAAACCAATGAATATTTTGAATACCCCAACCCCCAAGAGATTTGGGCCTAGAAATCAAGTCCCAGCTGGCTAGGTGGAACCCCGAGGGTTTCCTGGCCCCTTCCCAAAGGAAATTGGAGAATAGATCCCAGTTTTTTGACAGAATTTTATTAGGAACCTTAGCTAAAGAGAACCAATATACCAATATATTTTGAAGGACATACTTTAATAAAACCAGTCTACCACCCATTGAAATCCATCTATACGTCCAATGTCCAATTCACTTCTCAATATTTTGTATAAGCCAAAGACAGTTTGAAACCTTGTAATCATTTGATTTCAAATGGAACCCTAAGTATTTCAATTCACAGTCCATAATGACTGAAGGGATTCCGTAAATTTCTTCAATATGAAGTAACTTCTCCTCATCAAGATTGTTAAAAAGAAAGAATGATTTTTGACAATTTACGTCCATCCTTGAAGCTTGGTAGAAAGCAATTAAATCTATTTAAGCTCAAACCACTCATCAAAAGAACCAATCCCTAGGATTAAAATATCACCGACAAAGAACATATGAGTTATAGCTATACCTCTTGCAACCTTGATACCTGTGAAATTCCCTTCTGTGCTAGCCTTTTTCACCATCCTGCTAAATCCCTCCACCACCAGAAGGAACAACGAAGGGGAAAGTAGACAACCTTGTCTTAAACCCCTGTAAATTTAAATTTTTTTTGTCGGAGAACCATTTACCATAACAACAAAGTTATCACTTGTGACACACCCCATTATCCATTGAACCACCTCCCATTTAAGTCCAATTTGAACCAACATCATCCTCAAAAAACTCCAATTGACGCAATCCAATTCTTTCCTTAAATCTAGCTTCAAAATTATTGATTTCATCCTTTTCGATTTTGTTGAGTGCAAGAATTCCCGAGCAAGACCTACAACATTAAAAATAAGTCTATCCTTTAAGAATCCAAACTATTCCTTTGATAAACAGGAAGCCAATTTATCTTTTAACATGTAAGCTATGATTTTTGAAATGACTTTGTAGACAAAGTTACATAAAACAATAGGTCTAAAATCATTGAAATAAAGTGGTTTGGATTATTTGGGAATAAGAGCTACAAAAGTATCATTCAAAGAACTACAAACCTTACCAGTAGCCCTTGATTCCTCAATTGCCTCCAACAAGTCTCTTCCCATAATATAAAAAAAATGATGAAACAATTCGCGAGTCCAACCATCTAGACCAGGACTTTTATCCTTAGGCATATGCTCAACAATTTTTTCAACCTCCTGTAAGGTGACCTACCTCACCATTTCATTACTTTCCTCATCAAAGAAAAATCTTGGGACTTCTTTAATCACTTGTATTTGTTTAAGGGAATCTTCCTTTTCCTTTCCCTTATAGAGCTTTTTTGAAAAGTTATAAGCTGCTACCCCAATATCAACCTGTGTAGACTGTATGTTGTCTTCCAAATCTTGTATGTCCCAAATAGTGTTGATTTTCCTTCGATGTTCTGCAAAGTTATCGAATTTTTTTTTATTCCTATCACCACTTTTTAACCATACATATATGCTTTTAAGGCGCCAATCTTCTTCTTCTAAACTAAGAATCTCAAGTTTCCTCTTTTCATAAGATATAATCAAATCCTTTTCTTCTGTAGAAAAAATTTGAGAAAGACACCTTATAAAGACTTCTTCCAATTTCTGGTCAATATCCCATAAATATTCTTGAAGCTTCTTTCTTTTCTCTTTCTGCCATACAACCACTACCTCTTTTAAATTCTTGAGTTTTGTCATCATCAATTTCATAGCTGAAGAATTCTGCCAAGTGTCCATAGTATTCCACGTTGTCCTCACCAGAACATTAAAATCATCCTCCAACAACCACACATGATTGAATTTAAAGGGATAATGTTTCAAATCCTTTTGTTCATCAAATTGAAGGCATACATGATTATGATCTGTCAATGCAGAATTAATAACCCAGGACCTACATCTATTCAGAGTCTCCAACAAAGTTTCACTCATAAGAAACCTGTCAAATCTCTTTGATATACCATCATAACTAGAGCATCCATTCATCCATGTTGGGTTGATTGTGCCTAGAACAATATCCACTAGACCTACTGTAGCAAACAAAGAGGAGTAAAACATAGCCAAAGGGTCAGGCCTTGCATGATCCCCCCAAATCTCCCTTGAAGATAAAGTAAGATTTAAGTCACCTCCTATAATTAAGCTATCATCCCTTAAGAAACCACTATCTTCTAAAGGATGCCAAAAGGAAACTTGATATTTATAGGGTCCATAACAATTTAAAAGTTTGATTGGCTTTGAAATATCCTTTAGACGACTTTCCAATAAAATGCCATCATAAATTTGATAATATTTAAAATTAGCTTTCATTGGATTCCATCCCGAAATTAAACCCCCAAAAATTCCATTTGAATCAATCGCCACACAATCCCAATTGGGACAAAATTTCATGACGAAATATTTTGCTTTTTCACTATCCACCATTGTTTCCTGAAAGAAAATGATGTCAGGGCTAAGAGACTGAATTAACCTTTTTAGGGTTATCATTTTTTGGGCAACCCCAACCCCACGCAAGTTTAAGGAGAAAATAATTATCATTTTAAGCCCCCATCAACGGACATCTGAGCTCTAAGTTCCCTTGGGGAAAGAGGAGGAACAATTTGAAGTAAATCAAAAGAAAGATTGAAGGGAAATAAACCTCCCTCAACAACACCTAAATTCTTTTTGGAGGCTTTCTTCATGGGTCTCTTTCTAATTGTAACATTGGATCTGTCAAAATATTTTTTTGAAGCTTCCACATTGTTATATACTTGAAGAGGGTTTTTTGATAATATTTCTTTGTAAGAAGGGGAAGTGTAACGTACCCAACCACCCATAGGCTGGCCACGCTACCTCCAAAACTCACTTCTAAACAAATTTCAAATTCTGATAATAATTCATTCGAAATGAAGCATGAAAGACTCACATGCATTAATCAAGATCCATGTTACAACATAAAATAAATAAACATTGTGCCATGTGTTATCACCATGACAATCATGCTTCAAATCTAAGTTTAAATTTAGCAGGTGACTAAATCAGTGTAGAGACATGGCATTATTTGGAGGCTCAGGTCATATATGGCGGTGATATGGATAAATAGAGTGGGAGTGAAAAGGAGGGATTCCTCTAGACCATTGATCTTGGGGCAGCCCAGATCAACGGTTGGAACCCATATCGGGTGACGAAGTAGCGCGGGACTTAACTGATCGAGGGCGGGCTAGGGAAAAGCACCATGGTGTCAGTCGTAGACGCGTGGTTCCCTCAGAGATACATCGGGGTGAAAGGAAATCTGCCTAAAACCATTTTTGCTAAAGCCCCGATGTCACGTGCTCTAATACGTCAAATCAACGATTCGTGTAGGGGAAAGCGACGGGTGGTCAGATCACCGCACACCACTCGTTTGGGTACTTCAAGACCATGCAATGTCAGGGGAACGCCGTCGAATAACGAAACCAGAGGCTAATCATTTTAAATGGATTGGCTGAGCATGGTAAATCAACATACCCGCAAGCAATCTTGTCAGTGATTAATGACTGGAACTTGATAACTACCGATATTCAAGTATGGGTGGCATTATTCTGCTCCCGGAAATCGTCATCCCATGCATAAGTGGAGTAATATCGAGCTGGATCGATTTCTTCAGTTCTGTATAATTAAGGGATACAAAATCGTGGCCTCTGCAAGGTTGAAAGATATGGATAACGTCAATTGAACAGTGTCGAGTGCAACAGGGTTCTCAACTAATGTGTCAAACTTACCAATAAGTGACAAAGAAAGGTGGGTTGCGCAGATATTAGCAACCAAATTTCATACAGACCATGCAACTGAATCAAAGTCGGGGGTCAAATTAAACCCTGTTATGAGGGACCTGGTCATCAATGAACACGTGGGCAAAATCTATAAGCAAGCAACGAAGAAGAAGCAGAGCAAACGACAGAGAACAGAAATCAGAGCTGAGACGATGGAGAGCGTCGAAGAAAATCAACTCGCTTGGTTGAGCACTCTGAAAGAGGAAGTCGCCAAGTTGAGATGAGTTCTCAGGTAGGATTAAGTACATTCCAGCAAGTTTTGGACAGATGGCAGCCCTAGACATGACATACCTGTTTCTAACGGTCCCTTTAAAATAGGATAATTGTTATTATAATCATTCCTTTTTGTAACTTATCTCTATTTTAGAATTATGGGGAAGTCTAAGCATTTTGAATTCCACAAGTAATTCCTCTATATATATATTATCTCAAGGATATAGAAATCATGGAGAAAAGAGGAGCCTACCCTCTGTGCAGGAAGACTTTTGTAAATTTTGGGGCTAGAATGAATATATAAATGCAGAAGCGGATTTTGGACTGTTTATGAAAAGATTCTAACTGGCGGTGATATGAGTCTTGTTTCCTTTCATCGTATGTATTTCCCATGACCTGTTACTTCATTTACATTTTCTTCCGTTTAAATTGGAGAGTTAAAGGCCCATAATTCATCTTGTGATGCTCTTGGCTTAGCAATTTAGACTATGTTTATTTCTTCTTAACCAATTCAGAATCCATTTTAAATATGCTCTGATATAGTTATATGTTTCTTTTTCCTCTAATGCCTTGCAAATTTAAGATATAAACTCATAATCATCACCTCATTTAGTCTTTCCCTCTTGAAAGTTCCATGTTTTAACAATGCATTTTTCATTCTTGAATCCATAGCCCAAATGTCATCTTCATTTCTTCAGTTATTTGATAAAAACCCCCCAAAACAAACCAAATCTAGCCACTAATTTCCATAGATATATCAAGTGACACGAGAGAGCCCTCTCTAAGTTGAGAAGGCTAGTGCCTCAGCTCTAAAGCTGGTTGAAATAGTTACCTCTGTCGTTTATCTATTTAGCCGGACAAAATTTAAAGAGTGCTAACATTTTGGCGCCGTTGCCGGGGACGAAATTGGAAAATTTTCCCTGGGAAGAACGACATGGTTGAGTTCTAAGATCTGAGAGCAACAGATACTTAGGCACATATTGGCTGTATTCTTGCTCTGGCGACTCCACACGTCAAAAAATCAGTTTGAAGGCGATTCCACTGGTAGAAGAATCCAGAGAATTTCAATTTTCACTGGCGACTCCACTCAATGAAGAATCCAACTTCTAAAACATCAATGGTGAATCCACTCGTAATGCACAATCCAGATCCCGAGACGTCATTGGCGACTTCACTCAAATTTCAAGTACAAAATGCAGTTCAGAGGATTCGCTGAAAGACGATGCCCCTTGACTGAGGTATGAGAAGGCATTATGAAAGAAAACAAATGCTCAAAATGGGATTTTTTTCAGATCATTGTGCTATTCGTTATAAGTTGTCTTTGGTCCTTTCTTGAAAATACTAGGAAAGTTCTTCTTTGCTTACTGCATGTAAATAATGACCATGACAATCCAGAAATTATATATCCCCCTCTTAAAATTACACGAACGTCCCCTCGGTTTATCACTCATTTTGATAAATAAATTTCATCTGGGCTACGTGGTGACCATAACCAAGTTGATGAGCCTCATGAAACCAGGGTGGATATTTCATCTCCTACACTTGACCCAACACCCTCCAAGACTCAACATAGATACAGACCCTTAAAGTTACCCAACATCCTTCATAATTTCCCTCCAAAACACTATGAGTACCTACCTATGTTTGATGGGGAACCTGATAGCATCTCAGCTGAGAAACACATCCAAGGGTTTGAGCATTTTATAGATTTTTTTGAGATTGAACATGATGATGTTTGTATGAGGGCCTTCTCTCAATCTTTGAAAGGAGACACCAAATACTGGTTTAAACATTTGCAGCTAGAGGAAATTAGCTCATGGGAGGAATTGAAGGACATATTTTTAAAGTTTCGGGGAAATAAGAAGTCTTTGGACCTACAACTTAGAGAGTTCTATGCTTTGGAAAAGAAGGACAATGAAACTATTTATGTATTCAACAGAAGGTTTTCCAGTATCTATCAAAATTTACCCAAAGAAATTCGACCCCCTAAAGCTGCTGCTATGCTTCATTATGCAACTACTCTCCATCCAGTTTCGTCTCTCCTTCTTACGGAAAGAAGATCCAAGTCCTTAAAACAAATGTTTTGTGATGCTCAGGACATTCAACACAACATCCAAGCATGTGAACAGATTCAAAATGAATGACCAAATGCCCAAGAATGTGAAAGGGAATATGAGAGGAAAGAGTTTGATTGGGATCCTGAGCATAGATTTGAAAATACCATAGGTCCTTTTGCAGTTTCCAATGCCAATGATTCTAAAAAAATTTATATTCCACCTGTTGAAAGAGGGGGTGCCAATCCATCTCATGATGATCATTTTATGTATTCATTTATAGATGGTCAAGAGAATGAGATTACAAATTTGTTTGTTGAAGAACAGGTCAATGTCCCTATTTTGTTCTTGTTAGATGACATCTCACAGACAATTGATTTGCCTATATATGACAAATATGAGGAGGATTGTGATGTTGAAGACTTTATTTTTCAGTAGTACAGTGAGATAAGTCAACCTACATATTACGGTTACAAAGGGCAGAGTATTGGATCAGCCGAAGAAAATTCCCTACCCTTGTGCTTTGCTGCATTCAAATTTTTGAGAGAGAATTCTAAAATCATTGTTGAAGCAAGCGAATTTGTGCTAATGCAAAGTCACACCAAACCAACAAAACATATTGAAAAGATATTGGAGCACTTTTCTCATGCACTTGATGACCCTGTTCCTTGTTTTGTAGAAGACCTTGTCAATTCAGAAGTACAGTCATTGATCAAAGGCAAAGCTGAAAGTAAGCATGTCCAGCAATCCAGAGAGATGGAGAAATGTACCTATGACGACACTGGAGAAAATGAAGAAGGTTTTGAGTCAGGTAACAGAACCTTGCCATTGTGTTTTTCCTCATTCGAACTGTTGAAAGAAAGTAGCGTTTCAAATAAAAAAATATCCAAGCATGAAGTTGAAAGTGAAGAAAGCAGTGGGCTTACAGATAAAAATTCTCTCCCCTTATGTTTTTCTTCCTTTGAATGGTTAAAACAAAATCACGAGGCTTCAGAGAAAACATGAAGTTATGACTGTATTCACAGTAGTACACTTTTACATGAAAAGGTTGTTATCATTGAAGAAAACCAACCGTAGTCACATGCATTGAAGGATCATTACTTAAAAAATTCGGAGTGGGAACCTGCGCTTAATCATCAGATTAAAGAAGCTGATCAAGAAGTTGTTGTTGAAGGTCATTTCCCTTCTCTTAAAACCAATGCAGATGTTCAACAACATTCCCAGCAAGGCAAATTATTTCAAGGTTGCCTTTCTTCCCTTGAAAATGACATAGTGATCCTATTTCTGAACAACCTAAACATGGATGGAGATTTTGAAACTTCACCTATGGAGACTCCAAGTAGCAAGGGGACACTTGTAGAGGACGCTTACTCTTCTGTCTTGACTCCTGAAAAGGAAACATGTTTTCACATAATCCATGATCCCAAGACACATGATATGGAGAAGGTCTATAATCAGAATTCACCAATAATAGAGGACTGCAACAAATCAATGTCTGTATCAAATGTGAGTCCTTTTACATCAGTTGAGTTTCTCATGCCATGGTTATCTTATAACTTAAGAAATCTTTACTACCAAACTTCTCAAAAATTTTGCCAGTTTTTTTATATAAGTCAACAAGTTGAATCACCTGAAAACAAAAGTGCAGTGGAAGGAGTGAAATGTGATGATTGTTTTATGCATATCTTAGAGGATCCATTTGTGATTCTACTGGAGGAAGTGAACAATCCAGACCCTTTAAATTTTTTTAGAATTTGACTTATAGAAAAAAATTTAAATGAATCATCAGTAGAAGGGTTTTTGAACAAACAAGTGCGAAAGAAACAAACAATGAATAGAATGTTATCATGGCTACATTGGGATTATGATTTCACTTGAATGACGGTCCTTTTTCATCAATTAGGGTAGGTAGGAGTGTGCGAATAAGCTTGTTGATCAAGCATTGTTTTCCATTAGTATGTACAGTTAGATCCTAACAATTATTTTTCAGCATCAAATGGAAAGCAGTTTGAAAAAGCCAGTTTTTAGATTTGATGATTCAGTCTCCAAGATGAAACAAGATGCCCACACACATTTGAAGGTGGCCCAATGAAGAAGGCACCGGGTATACAGTTCTTTTCTACCTCACAGGGAGGATAACATCCCCAGTTGGAGCCTATGTTATCACCATGACAATCATGCTTCAAATCTAAGTTTAAATTTAGCAGGTGACTAAATCAATGTATAGACATGGCGTTATTTGGAGGCTCAGGTCATATATGGAGACGATATGGATAAATATAGCGGGATCGCGAAGGAGGGAGTCCTCTAGACCATTGATCTTGGGGCAGCCCTGATCAACGGTTGGAACCCATATCGGGCGACGAAGCAGCGCAGGACTTAACTGATCGAGGATGGGCCAGGGAAAACCACCATGGTGTCAGTCGTAGACGCGTGGTGCCCTCAGAGATACATCGGGGCGAAAGGCGGTCTACCTATAACCATTTTCACTAAATCCCCGATGTCACGTGCTCTAATACGAAAAATCAACGATTCGTGTAGGGGAAAGTGACGAATGGTCAGATCACCGCATGCCACTCGTTTGGGTACTTCAAGACCATGCAATGTCAGGGGAACGCCACCGGATAACGAACTTAGAGGATAATTATTTGAAATGGATTGGACGAGCATGGTAAATAAACATACCCACAATTAATCTTGTCAGTGATTAATGATTGGAACTTGATAACTACCGATATTCAAGTATGGGTGGCGTTATTCTGCTCCTGGAAATCGTCGTCCCATGCATAAGTGGAGTAATCTCGAGCTGGATCGATTTCTTTGGTTCTGTAGAATTAAGGGAGGAAAAATCGTGGACTCTGCAAGGTTAGAATATATGGATAATGTCAATCGAACAATGTCCAGTGCAACAGGGTTCTCAACTAATGTGTCAAACTTACCAATAAGTGAGAAAGAAAGGTGGGTTGCATAGATATTAGCAACCAAATTTCATACAGGGCTTGCAACTGAATCAAAGTCAGGGGTCAGATTAAACTCTGTTATGAGGGACTTGGCCATCAATGAACACGCAAGCGAAATCTACAAGTAGGCAACGAAGAAGAAATGGAGCAAACGACAGAGAACTGAAATCAAAGCTGAGACAATGGAGAGCGTCGGAGAAAATCAACTCGCTTGGTTGAGCACTCTGAAGGAGGAAATTGCCAAGCTGAAATGAGTTATCAGGTAGGATCAAGTACATTCCAACAAGTTTTGGACATATGGCGGCCCCAGACATGACATACTTGTTTCTAACAGTCCCTTTAAAATAGGATAATTGTTATTATAATCATTCCTTTTTGTAACTTATCTCTATTTTATAATTATGGGGAAGTCTAAGCGTTTTGAATTCCACAAGTAATTCCTCTTTATATATATATTATCTCGAGGATATAGAAATCATGGAGAAAAGAGGAGCCTTCCCTGTATGCAAGAAGACTTTTGTAAATTTTGGGGCTAGAATGAATATATAAATGCAGAAGCGGATTTTGGACTGTTTATGAAAAGATTCTAACTGGCGGTGATATAAGTCTTGTTTACTTTCATCGTATGTATTTCCCGTGACCTGTTACTTCATTTACATTTTCTTTCGTTTAAATTGGAGAGTTAAAGGCCCATAATTCATCTTGTGATGCTCTTGGCTTAGCAATTTAGACTATGTTTATTTCTTCTTAACCAATTCAGAATCCATTTTAAATATGCTCTGATACAGTTATATGTTTCTTTTTCCTCTGATGCCTTGCAAATTTCAGATATAAACTCATAATCATCGCCTCATTTAGCCTTTCCCTCTTGATAGTTCCATGTTTTGATAATGCATTTTTCTTTCCTGACTCCATAGCCCAAATGTCATCTTCATTTCTTCAGTTATCTAATAACCCCCCCCCAAAAAAAAACAAACCAAATCTAGCCACTAATTTCCATAGATATATCAAGTGACATGAGAGAGCCCTCTTTGAGTTGAGCAGGCTAGTGCCTAAGCTCTAAAGCTGGTTGAAATAGTTACCTATGTCGTTTGTCTATTTAGCCGGACAAAATTTACAGAGTGCTAACACCATGCACAAAAAATAACCAACAAACATGCACAAAAAAATACATCTCAGAGATAATTAAATACACAACGGAAAATACATTGTACAGAAAACACAAAGAACACTTATCTTTGCAAGTAAACATTCACCAACTGGTTGCAGACCAAGGGTGTTCCTCCCAACCATAGACAATGATGTTCATTTAATCTCAACAACAGGTCACACCCTGTTGATGATTGGAACTATGTGAGACATTCTCCAGCTTACAAACCCGAGAGATGTTGATCATTGCATCTATGAGAGATATTCTCCAACTTACAAACCTGAGACAAAGCCCCTTAGAGGGGTGTGTGGTTCCTATCTGAGACAGAGCTGGAACATAGAAATTACCTCCTCCTTACAGAGAGTTGAGAAGAGCTCCAAATTATTCTCCTGTGTAACACAATGAGAAAGGAGATCTGCAGATTTGGACGTGCATGTGGCTAAGCACAAGGTGAACATGTGAAATCCCAAAGTACTAGGTGCATCATCATGAGAAAATAAATGAAGATGATGTATTAGCCTCCTCTTAGCAGAAGAGTTGACGAGAAACTCCAGATGACTCCCCTGTGTAATGCATTAGGAAATAAGATCTGTTGAGTGGACGTGCATGTGGAAGAGCACAGGTGAACGTGATCCTAGTGGCTGAGCACTAGTGAAGAAGTGGTTCTTCTATGTAATGAAGTGAGCCAGATATATGGACATCCCTATGGATGTGCCCCTAGTGGATGAGCACTAGTGGATGTATAAGATCCCTTGATATATTGTTCAAGAGTCAGACCTGCCTGTAACCCTAATTGTAATGTAAAGGTTACAGGTCGGCCCCATCTTAATGTGTCTGGTAACTAATGTAAAAGATAATTAATCTGGTTAGTATTAATTATATTATTATATTATGAACTAGTGAGGTCGGCCCTATTGTGCCAATATACACTTCTATTGACAAGTTCAATCTAGTATAACTAAAAGTAAATTCCCCATTGAGGAATCATATCTTTCAAGTGAGTTTAGAAATTTCAGCAAGTACACCTTCTTGGGAAAAGTGCGCACCTCTCTTGAGCGCTAGTCTTCTAGGGTTTGAACACCCTCATGTGTGCTAGGTTTTCTTGGTGGTGAAGGTATTTCTATTCAAGAATATAACAAAGGATTTGGCTGGGTTTTCTTCCCTTGTTGAGAAGGGTTTCCCATGATACTTCTTGTGTTCTTGTGCATGGTGCTTTTTTTTGTGATCTTGGTTGCTGCAACATTAATGGTTATGGTTAAATGCTAATAATGGAATGAACTTCATGCTTAACCTTTCTCATTGAAAAATCAACATGGTATCATAGCATAGGTCTTGAAAGAACCCATTGCACAAGCATTTACCAAGTCTCCTCTCATTTTTTTAGAACCATACGACCCTCCTAGGGTTTCCAGAAAAATCTATACGAACCTCCTTTCTGTGGTGTTCTAGCCCTTAATACTTGTATGTTGGGGATATATTTGGCATAGATGAGTATGACCTCCTCCGACACATCTCTAGAAGCTCTTAAAATCAAATTCCAAGAATTTTGAGTTTTTGGCCCTAGGGTTTCTAGGTTGCCGAAATTTTCTGCAGAATCTTAATCTTAGATTTCTGATGAAATGTTTTTCTTAAATCAGAAAGCATCTCTGTGACACTATAAAGTTTATTGTTGGCAGTCATAAGTACAACATAATTGAAGGTTACTAATTCAACCTAATCATTAGGTTTTCAAAATCTAGTTGGTGAGAGTTTGAAGAAACCAAACAAATGAAGAACACAACCTTAGTAGAAGATAGGCTTGATGGAGCAAGCAACTTCATCTCCTGGAAATCAAGGCTTCAGGTCACCCTTTAAGAATATGATCTCTTGGATGTGGTAACTAAAACCTTACCTGACACAACTACATATGTAGAAAAGAAGATAAGACATGAAGAAGATGTCAAAGCAAGAAAATTAATCATCTACTCAGTAAGAGATCATCTCTTACCTCGTATTTCCAACCTGAAGACAACTTATGATATGTATGAAACATTAAAAGAAATGTTTTAAAGTGACAACAACCTCATTGAAGAGCTAACTTCAAAGTACCAAGATGACGAAAGGTAACATAGTTTCCATCTTCTTTATGAAGATATTAGAGATTAAAGAACATCTAGAGACCATTGGAGAAATCATGTTTGATAGAGAACTTGTCTTAACCACTCTCAACAACCTTCCAAAAACATGGGAGCCTTTTCTTCAGGGTATTAGTGGAAGAGAAGCTCTACCAACCTTTTATCGTCTATGGACAGATTGTACTCAAGAAGAAATTAGACTTAGAAATAGAGGACTGGAAGATTCCTCAGAAGAAAATCATGCTCTTGCACTTCATACAAAGAAAGGAGGAAAATTTAAAAGAAATTTCAGGAAAACTTTTAAAGATGAAAAGTCTTCATCAAATCCAGGTTATCAAAGAAGAGATGTTTAAGAAATTTAGTGCTTCAGATGTGACAAATATGGATACTATGCAAGAAACCGTCCAACCAGGAAGAAGGGAAGACAATATGCTTCTACTGCCGACATTGATCCAGATCCACCTCAAAAGAATGAAGAGAAGAGAGAGGAGAAGTACTTCCTCTAAAAACTAAAGCATGACCACAAACCAGGTAAATCAATTGATTTCTAATTTTATAGTTGATTGCATTCTTTTGAATAAATGAAGAATATTATCCCTAGTATGGGAGCCCTCAAAGACTTGGACCATTATCTCTGGTACGGGAATCCAAACCATATTTAATTAATTATTATGCAAGACAAGCAGAGATGTTGTCCTTAAAGAAGAGATATCCATGCAACAAACCTAGAGAATCTTAGATGGAGATTAAGAGTGAGACATTACCTTCTTCCCCTTCAACAGTTCAGAGAGAGACATACATTATTCCAACTAATCCAGTTGCTCCAGTTGATATAACCAAAGATATTATAGTGGGGCATAAAAGGCATGCCCAAGATCTACAAAACCATGCTAGAAGATAGAGAGACACACAAGTCCCTCAAGAGACACCTTGAGAAAGATAAAGGGTTTTGAAAACTATCATGAGCAATTTCATTGAAGCAACAAAAGAAAAAAATAAATATGGATAGATGCCATAACAGAATAATACCAATATATTTTAAAAAATGATGTATAAGATAGTATTCACAAACCAGAAGGGAAGTCTGTGAAAACTTCGAAGTAGAGAAAACGTGCAGTTGACAGGAGGTGTCAAGAAATACAAAACTAGAGGACTCTCACAAACATAGGGAGTTGTCTGTGATGAGACACGTGATTCAATGAGACCATTGCATTACCATCAATGAGCTGGAAACAATATCAGATGAATGGATTCTTGATGAGTTTAAATCTTAGCAAAGAGTATTGCTGATCCAAAACCCATAGTATTACAGTGTTGGTGACGAGAGTCTAATTTTGATGACTTATTCAGAAAGCCTCGTTGTTGGATACAAGTAATCACTAACTTCTGAATTCGAGATGAAGAATCTGAGTATGATGCACTACTTCTTGGGATAAGAAGTATGACAGAAGACCGATGAGATTTTTCCTGAGTCAAGGAAAATATACAATGAAAATATTAAAGAAGTTCAGTATGACAGAATGCAAAATCCACCGTGATAGATTTAAAGAAAATAAAATAAAATTTGATGATGATTCAGACAAGACTGATCCACAACTGATTGGATCATTGATGTATCTGGTTAACACCAAACTTGATTCATGCCATGCAGTGAATGTGCTTAGTCATTTCATGAGTCAACTAAGACAGAATCACTAGACAACAACAAAACATGTATTGAGATATATACGAGGAACAATTGGATATGGCCTGAGATATGCCTCCAGTGTGAACTTGAGTTTGCAGGATATGCTGATTCAGATTGAGCAGAAAGTACAGTGGACCATAAGAGCATATCTGGTTGTTGTTCTTCCGTGAAGTTTTCCATGGTTTCATGATGCAGTAGGAAACAAAAATCTGTGACCTTGAGTACCACATAGGCAGAGCATATAGCATCAAGTGTGCGAAGCAAAGTGGCTTCACAAAGCTTCTAACAGATTTACTTGACCATGAGATGGATCCTATGATGATAACCACGAGATCTGTGTAAAGCTCCTTGAGAACCCAGTGTTTCCTGATGGACCGAAAAACGATGAGATGAAGTATCCTTATATCAGAAATATGATGCAGAATAAAATCATACACATGCAATACCTTCCTACACATGACCAGATTGCAAACGTCTTCATGAAACTAACTTGGTGAAGAATGCCTCCCTAGTTGAGAGGGAGTGTTGATGACTCCAGCCAAGACAAAGTTCAAAGTACATCCATGTGAGACTTGGCATGATGAAGAATGCCTCCCTAGCTAAGAGGGAGTGTTGATGATTGCAACTATGTGAGACATTCTCCAACTTACAAACCTGAGAGATGTTTATCATTGTATCTATGCAAGATATTCTCCAGCTTACAAACCTAAGAGAAAGCCCCTGAAAGGGGTGTGTGGTTCCTATCTAAGACAGAGATGGAACGTAGAAATGACCTCCTCCTTACAGAGAGTTGAGAAGAACTCCAGATGATTCTCCTGTGTAATGCAGTGAGAAAGGAGATCTGCAAAGTTGGGCGTGCATGTGGCTGAGCACAAGGTGAACGTGTGAAATCCCAAAGTGTTGGGTGCATTGTCATGAGAATAGAAATGAAGATGATGTATTAGCCTCCTCTGAGTAGAAGAGTTGATGAGAAACTCCAGATGACTCCCTTGTGTAATGCCTTAGGAAAGAAGATATGTTGAGTGGATGTGTTTGTGGAAGAGCACAGGTGAACGTGATCCTAGTGGCTGAGCACTAGTGAAGAAGTGGTTCTTCTATGTAATGCAGTGAGCCAGAGATATGGACATCATTATGGATGTTCCCCTAATGGATGAGCACTAGTGGGTGTATAAGATACCTTGCTATATTGTTCAAGAGTCAAACCTACTTGTAACCCTAATTTTAATGTAATGGGTACAGGTCGGCCCCATCTTAATGTGACTGGTAATTAATGTAAAAGATAATTAATCTGGTTAATATTAATTATATTATGAGCTAGTGAGGTCGGCCCTATTGTGCCAATAGACACTTATGTTGATAGGTTCAGTCTAGTATAAGTAAAGGTAAATTCCACATTGAGGAATCATATCTTTCAAGCGAGTTTGAAAATTTCAGCAAGTACACCTTCTTGGGAAAAGTGCGCACCTCTCTTGGGTGCTAGTCTTCTAGGGTTTGAGCACCCTCTTGTGTGTTAGGTTTTCTTGGTGGTGAAGGTATTTCTCTTGAATAATATAGAAAAGGATTTGGTTGGGTTTTCTTCCCTTGTTGAGAAGGGTTTCCCGGAATACTTCTTGTGTTCTTGTGCATGGTGCTTCTTCTTGCGATCTTGGTTGCTGCAACATTAATGGTTATGGTTAAATGCTAAAAATGGAATGAACTTCATGCTTAACCTTGTTCATTGAAAAATCAACACCCCCAAGCCAGGGCTATGAATCCATAAGGACGGGTCCTAAGCCAAATATAAAACACACAACAGTTGGCTAACTAGATCATAGGTTTCCCAACCACACAACAAGTTCTTATTTCTATCTCTCTTTCCCCTTTAACCTACACAACCAAAAGAAATGAACAACTTTCTCTTCCATGCAGTCACTCATGTTGTTCCATTTCTCTCCAGGGCTCCAATGCTACTGGTCAGTAAATCTCCCTATTGGAAACTCCAAGGATTCTCAGTTGTGGACAGTTCTTTCTGAACTGCCATCAATCTCATGCACTCAGGCATCCATTCCCTGCTAGAATGATCAATAATTTATTACAACCATCTAACAATGGCTCTCCTCTTCCAACCTTTTGTTTCCATGCTTAGACCAAGAGCACACGAATTAGCAAGAATGGGGCACCAAAAAATGAAAGAGTGAGAAGAGTGTCACATTGAATGAATAAGAACAAGTCCACCCCCAAAACAACCCACGGGGGATATTTATAATTACATGAAAAAAAGAACCACATGGCCTTCCTCCCAAGAAGCTCATGTAACCACTTTTCCCAATTAAAACCAAAATGTGTAAATAAAATATAATAAAAAGACTTAGCCCCTTTAGCCCCCTCTCTCATGGAATCATAGCCCCCTAGCTCTTGTCTTTGTCCATCTTGCAGCCAACAATGTATTTTTTTTATTAATGTAAATGTAGAAGTATTACATTTCCTATGCACCCATGCCCCTTTTCAACTTTATCGACTCACCAGCCTAATGTCACATTTACATAATACATTATAGTTCATATGGATTAAAACAAAGGTGTTACATCCCCCTCCCCTTATTTTGGCACCGTCCTCAGTGCACAACACCATTCCAATGTTATTAACATTTCAAATCTAGGCTCTCTAGCCTTAATCCACACATGCAATCTAATGTACTCTTATATACATAGGCACTCTGGCCTAAAAATAAGCATGTATTCGTAGGTATTCCGACCCAAAACATGTATAATGCTCTTCATAATTTATATTTCTAGCAATAGTTCCAACCAACAAGCTCTCCTTTCTTATCATCTTGCACAACCCAAATAAATGAACCCCTTTCTCTTCCATGTAGTCCCTCAGGTTGTTCCACTTCTCTCTAGGAATCCAATGCACTCGACTACGAAGTTTCAGAGTTGTGGCTCCAAGAACTCTTGCTGCAACAAGTCCATTGACTTTCTTCATTTTATGACTTCATCATTGAGCTTGGTTTCCTTCTAGTGCTCTTTTTCCTTAGCTTTAATCTTGCATAGCCAACATCTCATCTGTATTATACACATACAATCATCATAAGATATCATTATAACAATTTTCAATCATACATGTCAAATCTGTTTTATATAGGAAACTAAAATTTTCCAAGCATGAGCTTCCTGCTCATAATTCGTTTGGCTCTTGCAGTTGCAAGAATCAATGTTTATTATGGTTTACAAAAATGACATACCCAATACCACTAGTCCTGCAATTTTCTCAACCTTCAATCAACCAAACCAATTGTTTTTTTTTGACAAGAACGGTTAGGCTGTATTAATCAGCTTTCTGGCAAGCCAGAATCAGAAAGTTACAAAATTGAAGAAGGTTGGTGACCTCTAACAGTGCTACCAACCTTCTTGTGGATGTCTCAGGAGACCAGTCCCGTTTGCTTCTTGAACTAGTTCGAGAAAATGACAAAAAATGCATACATGAATAAATTCTCACAAACTGTGAGCACAGTAGAAGACAGAAGCAAAGCATTAAACCGCGGAGGATGTTTTCCCCTTAAGGAAGGGGTCCAGTTGTTTCTGAGAACCTAAATAAATGTTGGAGACCGCCTCCTTTTCTCTGCGAGCTTTATTGGTCTTTCGCCCTCGGGTAAGTGGTGGAGACGGAACTGGAATGTCTTCAGTTTCAGAAGTTTCCACAGAGCCGCTGGTGGGGACTGAAACAACCAGACCTGCAGAGGCGGGAGGCTCCGGATCTGGGGCCCGAACTTCTCTTGCTGCTACTGACTCTAGGGGGGTGGAATCCAGAGGGCTTTCGTCTTCCGGAGGATTTCCCTTAACTGTTGTTGTTTCTGGATCTTGGGCTTCGTCTTCCTTCAACGCGTCAAAGCTGTTTTTATTTTCTAGCGTTGCCTCTGCTGAGTGAGTGGCCTTCTGAGCTTGGGGTAGAGGGCCCTTTCGCCTT
>ML777885.1:1396648-1409248 GCA_009831015.1 Picea engelmannii
TTAATGAATCTGCAACATTCTTCAAAGTTTCCACCTTCATCAACAACACTTTATTTTCTTCAACCATGTCTCTCACAAAGTGATATTGAATATCAATATGCTTTGTCTTTGAATGATAAGTCGGGTTCTTCGCCAGAAAAATTTCACTCTGATTGTCACAATCTATCCTTACAGCTTGTTGTACCAACCTAATACTTGAACAAAATCTTTGTAACCATACTGCTTCCTTACTTGCATGAGTGGCTGCCATGTATTCAACTTATGTAGTTGAAAGTGCCACTAAAGCCTGTCTTTTTCTCATCCAACTAATTGCTCCTCCAAAAAGGTTAAACACATACTCTCTTGTAGATCTCCTATGATCTAGATCTACAGCCCAGTCTGCATCCAAAAAGCCATGTATGTCCAACACTTTGTCCAATCCTGGTCTTCCTTGGTTGCACAATCCATAGTTAGCAGTGCTACGCAAATACCTGAAAACCATTTTTATTGTTGTTCAATGCTCCTTCCATGGTTTTGACATATACCTGCTCAAAAATACCACTGCATGTGCAATGTCTGGTCTAGTACAAACCATTGCATACATCAAACTGCCAACTGCACTCACATATGGAACATGAGACGTGTCCTCCTCCTCTTCCTGTGTCTTTGGACATTGATCCATCGATAACTTTACACCAACAAGAATAGGGACCTTGACCAGTTTACATTCATGCATATTAAACCTATGCAATATTGTCTCGACATATTTTTTCTAATTTAACCAGAGTTTCCTCTTTTTCTGATCTCTTTTAATTTCCATGCCCAAAATGAAATTTGAAGAACCAAGATCCTTCATGTCAAATTTAGAGGAAAATTGAGTTTTCACATCTTGGATAATCTCCTTGTTGTTTCCTATCAACAACATGTCATCCACATACAAGACCAACCAAATCAAATGATCACCAATTAACTTAAAATACACAGAGTGATCCTCTTTGCTTCTTGTGAAGCCAAGTCCCAACATATAAGTATCAAATTTTTGATACCATATCCTTAGTGATTGTTTTAAACCATGTAGGGACGTTTTTAGCTTGCATACTAGCTCCTTCTTTCCCTTCACAACAAAGCCTTCTGGATGCTTCATACAAATTTCTTCTTCCAGATCCCCATGTAGGAATGTTCTCTTCACATCCATCTGTTCTACTTCAAAATCAAATGTAGCAACAAAAGATAACAAAAATCTTATAGAAGTTAACTTTGCAACATGAGAAAAAGTCTCACCAAAATCAATTCCCTCAACCTGGAAATAACCCTTTGCAACTAATTGAGCTTTATATTTTTCCACTTTTCCTTCTGTATTCAGCTTCTTTTTAAATACCCATTTACTTCCAATGGGATTTCTTCCAGTCAACAACTCCACTAGATCCCAAGCCTCATTCTTATCCAAGGCTGCCATTTCTTCATCCATGGCCTTTTTCCATAGCTTTCCATCCTATGAATCCATTGCCTTCCTGATAGTTCTAGGATCATCATCAGTAATAGACAAAGCACAATTTGAATGGAAATCAAATGGAGTATACCTTTCCGGTATCCTTTTTTCTTGAACAGATCTCCTCAATACTGGAGTATGAGGATTTTCTTCTTCTGATTCATTTTCTTCTGTGGAGTCTGATTCATCATCCTTTAAATCAAACTCTATTTTCTCTGGCTCTTCCTTACTTGGTAGGAATTTATTTTTAACAACATCCTTCATTTCTCTAAATACCACATCTCGATTATACACAACCTTCTTAGTTTCTAGGTTCCAAAGCTTATAACCTTTGAGACCATCTCTATACCCAATAAGGATACACTTTTCAGCCTTTGTATTTGTTAGGACCCTATAATGTACCTTTTAGCTTATACTTTTTGCTATCATTACATCCTTTTCCCACTCATAGTTAAGCCTACATTATCACCTTAATCCATTTTCCCAAAGGTATATAACGTTTCTTCTCTTTGCTATATGTTTAATTTGTTTTACATGTAATTTTACATTACTCTCATACTTAGCCATTAATTAGAAATATATAGTTGCTGAAACAGTTTGAAGACTATAGTTAATATATCATTGCTGCTTGAAGACCATGTTGCCAAAACAGTCAAACAATATGCAGATCCCGTTGCTGAAACAGTCCGTGATTTGCGATGCTGAAACAACATTTCACATACAACAGTAACAAGAAGGAGCTGTTACACTGGCCACAACAGCTGTACCTTAAGCAAGTACCATTACAACCATCGTTGCTGCTTGAAGACCACATTGCTGAAACAGTCAAACGATACGCAAATCCCGTTGCTGAAATAGTCCGTGATTTGCGATGCTGAAACATTATTTCACATACAACAGTAACAAGAAAATATAAATAAAGAAGTTGTTATATCGGCCGCAACAACTGTACCTCAAGCCAACACCATTACAACCACTGTAACAACATTTTGCTACGGAAGATCAGAATATCCTATTCTAGCATAGAAGATTAGATCAGACTAAGAATATGATTTGTACGTACACATGTAATTTTATGCTTAATTGTATTAAGAGGATTCTCCTCTTTAAATAGGGAAGAAATCAATATTAGAGGGGGATTACGAAAGGCTTATCTAGAAGCGAATTACAGAGAAGGAGCCTGTTCACTTTGGATATTGTAACTTGTCACATTTGACAGATGAATAAAATATCATTCTGAGCATTCCTTCTTAATTCCTTTTATTTCTAGGGAATCTTGTGAGAAGGAGAGGGCCCACCTTCTTCACAAGATTCACCCATTAGTTTCTGTAGTGTGTTAGTATTGTTTTTATCTATACCTTGTTAAAACTCTGTTTTGTTGAAACTCTATTTCCACTGATTGTTACATCGTTTTCATACAATTCATTCCTAGGTAATTGTTAATCATTTTGATTAGTAATTCTGTTTGCAGAATGAGTTTATGAAAGTGTGATAGTCAGAGACAGGTGCTGAAGATTCCTACTTTAGGGAATAGGGTCCTATTCTCTGTTACAAAATAGTTCATCTTCGGTACTTGTTAATCATTTTGATTGGTAATTCTATTTGCAGAATGAGTTTATGAAAGTGTCATAGTCAGAGATAGGTGCTGAAGATTCCTACTTTGGGGAATAGGGTCCTGTTCTCTGTTACAGAATAGTTAGTCTTCTTTGCAGTGTGTTGAAAGGTTCATTTTTCCTAGGTTGTTGTTTCTTAATGTAATCCAGGATTTTTCTGATGATTATTTTTCTTGAATCTTGAACTCTGCAATAGATAGATTGCTTTCACTGTAAATCAGAGTAGAACTTCAGTCTGTTTAAAGTAAGGTGTGATTAGTGTAATGTTTACTACAACTTTGGATTGCTTTTGAGATTGAGCATATATAGTCTGTGATTGCCTTTGAAATAAACAAACTTCCCTGGGTTGACAATTTATGTGACACTTGATTGTTTTAATTAATAAGCAATTATAGTGACCAACATTTTGGCGCCGTTGCCGGGGAAGGAAATTATAGATTTCAAAAGCATTTACGTTTTTCTTTCAGATGTACAGATTGCATGAGAGGATGCGGACCCCCCAAGGAAACTGACCCTACAGGTGGCAGGGGCAGAGGAAGAGGAGGAAGAAAGACTTTTATCGACTAGATTATATCAAAATCTGAATCTGTTGTTCCTCAACGACCAAGCTCTCGAAAACCAAAGCCTCAACCTTCCTTTCAAGCGAACTTTGAAACAGAGACAGTTGAAAAACCAACAGACGACTTTGAGGATCGAACAAGTGCAGTAGGGGAACAAACATAAGAAAACATGGATGGATATAATGAAGCACTGCACCATGAAGAACAGGTAGGTCTTGAAGCAGAGGTAAACGATGAAAACTCTTTTTCTACCTTAGGATTTCCTATTGGTGATCTTCCTAGAGGAGTAGCTCCCATGAAGAATATTCCACTTTCAGCCTTACCTGACTTTCATGGTTTATCTTCTGAAGATCCTAATGAATTCCTTTTCGAKTTTGACATATTATGCAGAAGTTATGATTACATTTCCAATGCTAAAAAATTAAAGCTATTCCCAACAACATTAAAGGGAAATGCATTAAGATGGTTCATGAGTCTTGGAGGTCATGTAATCACAACATGGGATCAGATGAAATAGAAATTTCTGCACAAATATCAAGATTATTGCCGAATAAGAGAAAAAAGAGAGGAACTATTCAAGATGATACAGAAAGAGGATAAAAATCTGGAGGACTTTGTGGAAAGGCTACAATATAATCTACAAATATCCAGTCACCCCGATGTAAGTAAAGATATTCTTAAAACAATATTATTAAAAGGAGTAAGGGATGACTGTTTAGATATGCTGAATATGCTTGGAAAAGGGGACATATCTAAAGAATCATATGATGAAATTGTTAACCTCTGTAAAAGATGTTCAAGAGGAGTTGCAAGGAATAGATCAAACAACAGGGATACCACATTTTCAAGAGTTCAAAAATTAGCCAGTGGAGGAGCAACAAGAGTCGAAATAGGTAATCTACTTAAGGAATTTAAAACTGAAATGTTAAGTTCTTTTGCTTCACAAATTGACACCTTGCAGATTCAAAAGAAACAAGTCGAAGCAGAAGCAGCTATGTCCATCTTTTGTTCCAAATGCAGAGATAAGCACCCACGAAGGGAATGCCCATTGGACAAAAAGCCAATTTGCACCATTTGTGATAAGGATCATGAAACTCAACAATGCCCTTCTTTACCAGGAATCAAAGCAGCATTACAACCAACCGATGAAGAAGCTGAAGCTGTCTATCTGTTGACACAGAGAAGGCAATGGCAACCACGGGGACAAGGTATGAATCCTAATATGTCATTTACATCTTCTAATCGTTGGAATAATTATCCTTCTTTTAGTCAAGCAAATTACCCTCCCTTCAATCAAATGAATTACCCACTACTGCATGGTGTTTCTTGTAGATCACGAAGTCGTACAGTTGCATCACCATTATGGGATATGCAATCACACATGTTTATGCTTTGTTCTACACGAACAACTTTCTTTACATTGTGATATGTGAGTTTCTCTCTAAAAGGAAGTGTAGCAATGCATTTTTTTCTCTCGCGCATGACCTTTTTCAAGTTGTGGTAACTTAGTCTATGTTTCTTGCCCAAGGGTAGGATGAGCTGGTGGCAACTGGGATGAATTTCACTTTCACCCAATTTCTCAGAAACTACTTTACGTTTTTTGTTCAAGGCCTCTATGACCTTATCAGAAGTCGGGCGAATTTGACGAATATTTTTTTTCAAATTGTGATAACTTACTCTACGTTTTTTGTCTAAGTGGTCTATGGCCTCATCATAACTGTGATGAATTTTACGCGTGTTTTTTTTGTTCAAGACCTGTCTGCCCATATCGCAACTGGGAGGACTTTCATTTTCACAAAAAAACATTCCACGTGTATGCAAATTCGATGTCATTTGGGTGGCATGGACAATCAACCCTGAACTACCGATATGTGCAAGCAAAGGTTCATAATGGATATGTGTTGTATCTGTTTTCAACGAAAGGATGTCAATTGTTCGACCTCAATTTGAATCAATAACCCAGGAATGGATAGTGGCATCTGGCAAGGGCAACCACACCTGGATATTAACCCTGAATATGACAGACATCCATTGCAAACAAAATCTGCAACCCTCCATATGCCCTTTTTCATATGGAAGCGCCATGTTCACAAGGTATTCCTGCCAACTTCCAATTGTCGGCATATTTTCTACAAGATATGGGCAAAGGTGCTGATGCAAGCACCTAAAAGTCTGTTGGTTGCTGCCTATAATTGCATTGCAAAAGGATTGTACAGTGTAAAGTTGCAGTGACTGAACATCGAATTCTGCTGGTACCAAACAACAAATTGCATTGAACAGACTATCTCCACAGCTAGACACAACGTTTGTTGCCAGCTGTAAACCATGGCAATCTATGCCATGCAAAATCCCTTTGCATTGCGATTGAAGGTCTTTGCAAATAACAACCAAGTAGATACGAGTACCTTCCATATTGCATATGGGCATTTTTATGTACACCAGTGGTTCATAATGGCCATTGAGGGCATTGGCATCATGGAACAAGATGCAATATGGATTGTCAGATGCAGTTTTATTGAATAGTAGATATCTTGTTTTTCTTGTCAATGAACAAATGACAACTGATATATTCAGCCAGTTAGACAACCATCGTATACAAAATGTATCTCCCCAAAGTCCCCTCTCATGGAGAGGCAGAACTGGAGATGCAGACAACCACATTTTTGAAAAATACGTAGTGACATCTTGTATTTCATGCAACTGTTGAAGAAAATCATATTCCAGTTCGTATTCATAGGACTACAAAGCCTCAACATCGCCATTTTTAAAACAGGTCAAGAAATAATCTATCAATCCATTGCGCAACTCGGTCGACGAATAGCGGAAATGCAATAGAACCTGGAATGTATCAAAAAGGCAATCCCCAATAGTATACGAGAATGCATCCAATCTAAAAAGCGCATTGCTATGCAAAACCACGTCAATGCTGTCATGTACAATGGAATGTGCAGCTATTTCGTACGACTCAACATATATTACCTCGTTCATCTCTTCAACTGTCACTTTGAAGCTATTTGCTACATAGTTTCACTTTCTATGAAAACAAAGAAAAGAAGGAGAAAAAAATAAAAGGTAGCAAAATAGAAAAAAAAAACAAAGCAGGGCACCAATTCCCATATGTATCTTTGAACCTTCTTCTTCTCAACTTCAATCCCCCCTAGTCCCCATAGCAGATGAGAAGAAAATAGAGAAATAAATAAAACAATAACTTTACTCAGCAGAAATAGAACAGTTAGATGCAGTGTTCCCACCCACAAAATGAAAGCATACCCTGCGTCCAGACCTCGCCCGATGGTTCCCTCTTCTGATGGCTCCCAACTTCTTTTCGTAAAGCCCTCTGCATTGCAAGACACATGCTTTCCAGGAACATAAACTAAGAGCACAAACAAAGATGGTGGGATTGCCACCATTGAAAAACAACAACAATAGGGAAACTTACCCATCAACAAAGGATGATAAGAGCTCAACCCCAAAAATTGCAAACCACAACAACATGTCCAACAACTTGCAAAGTTGAAAAACAACAAACCTGTGAACAACCACGAAGAGCATGAACTGCAATTGCAGGACCTCAACTTTGCAAAGTTGAATCAAACAAGAACCAAAACCATGGAACGAAGCACCAAACAAGGATCGAACACTCGAGCAATGATGCCGACCATGAACAAAACTATATTGCAACCCATCTGTACAATAATCATTTAACACTGCCAGAGCTTTTAGGTAAACAATTAAGACTGTCAGGACCGTCAAAGGGCGTAGGCCTGTGCAAGCATTTAAGAAAATATGTAGCGTGGAAAACCTGTTCTCTCGAAGCACGCAACAATAAAGCAAAAATCAGACATAGTAATATGGTAGAGAATGTATTCTACCTAGCAGAAAATACTAAGGGAGACATTCAAACTAATGCTAGCATTAATCCACCGTCAACCAATGCATAATAAAATATATAATTCAAAAAGACCATATACTACCAAATACTTTGGACAGGTCAAGATATTTAACATTGGGAATAACGAAGGCTGCAATAAGACCTCCAATCCTTTGTCCAATCAGATCTTGACAAACATGATACTTTTTATTATATTAAAATCGATGTCTTCACTTCCCTTGTTCCAACAATAGACAATATGGAAATATTTCTAGAAATCCTCACATCAAATGAAAATATACCTCAATTTCTCCACTAGGCTCAAAGCATGTGGTATACAAATGAAATCGAAGGGGAGAGCTCCTCAATCCCCAAAATCCCTACCATGTCAAATGAGGGAGATATCAAACTCTTATATAAGTTTGAACACAACTCTTCTTACAATAAATAAATAAATAAAAAATGTTTTTCTAGATCCATTAGGTCTCCAAGGAGTACAATAAAATATTACATTATTATTTTCCTTAACAAACTCACTAAAATTAAAAGTGAGTTATTGGGATCAACCTCAGTCTTAAAAATGTTTTAATGTAGTAATGGTAGTAATATGTACTACAAAGCCAAAAAGTAAAGTAATTATGAAATACTAAAAACTTGTAATAATATATTACTTGTGTATAGCCTAACTTCGAAAATGTCAATAGAGTGTGTGGATCATTTTATTTAATTGATGAGAATTTGTAGTTAATGAAAACAATTTGTTATTGAAAGTATACAAAATACAAAATAATTGCATAACAAAGACTTTTATAAGGTATTACCTACACTAACACTAAATATTTTATAAGGTATTAATTGGATTTTCAAATTAATGTAATAATATCTATGATACATATAATAATTTTAATAATGACAAATATAAAAAAAATATAGAAATAAGTGATAAATATAAAAAAAAATTACAAATTGATTTTATTTTTTTACAAATATTTCTCAACATCAAATTAATTTTATTTTTTTACAAATACTTCATAACAACAAATAACAAATTGATTTTATTTTTTTACAAATACTTCCCAAAAACATATGATAGTTGTCCATCAAAATACTACACCGATTAAAAAAAATAAAGAATATCTAAAATGCAGACTTTCATATCGGCTAATCAAGTTTGATTATAAGTAGGTCCATCTGTCTCATTAAATCACATGTTAAATGGTTCCAAGCAATATAGAGCTCAAATATCTTTGTAATAGTTCACAAAGTAACATGGAGTAACATTTCAAATTTACAAAATCTATATATAGTTGCAGGTTAAATTTTTAAGAAACGACTATTTTTTCCAAGGATATTTGTTCGAAATCTGGTGAGAAATTGTTAGATTCATAAATTTGAATGATTATTTATGTATAGTCTAAGTGCCCTAGAAATTTTTCAGCGTGCCGAATCCATCTTTGTATTCAAAAATGAATTTTGAATAAAATAGCTAGACAACGCCTATATATATATATATATATATATATATATATATATATATATATATATATATATAACAAGACTCAAAGCCATTACAACAATATACTTATTCATGTTATTTTTACGAGAATTGAATCGGAGTAAAAAGAATAACAATCATTCCTCTCAACCATCCAAACTATACCCAATTAACAATTAAACTCAAATATATCTCATTATAAAACAAGTAAACATATATAAAATTACTCTCGCATCATAAAGATATAACCCACGCGTATCCCAAAGAATATGATGCCACCATTACAAGAACTCGACGACCAACCCACTCACAAGAATAGTGAAACAACTCCATGTGTGACGTAACCAAATCAAATGGTAGATCCATGTATGACGTAACCATGTTACAAGATGGCTCAAATATGACGTTGGTGGCTATGCAAATGATTACCAACGGTTCTAACATTATACAAGGTGGCTTGATATATTGGTATGGATTCACATTATATTCTCTTAAGGAGACACCCACATAGGACTCATCTTTGGCATTAGCATGAGCATATGCACCCAAATAAGTAGTATTTGGGTGCATATGGGGTGTATGCCTAAGTTTGTTTATTGGAGGAAGTTTTTAGTCTTTGCATATAGATTAATTAAGTTTTTATTTATTTAGGTGCATATCGGGTGTATGCCTAAGTTTGTTTATTGGAGGAAGTTTCTAGTCTTTGCATATAGATTAATTAAGTTTTTTTTCAAAGATTAATGATGATCTTTGTACATAAATTAATTAAGTTTTTCCTTAAAGATCAATGATGATCTCCACCACACTTGTCACCCTTGATCCATGGAATTATTATTTAGAAGTCTTTGTATTCTTTTTTTTTGAAATGTCATGTGCATCATCAAACTTGAACAAAAAATTCAATTTAATATAGGTTAATAGGTGCATAATAGTCGAGGAGAATACAGAATGGATTGAATGGTTCTTTAGGGGATAGAAATATCATCAAACTAATTTAAATCGTCTTGTTAATGTATTGGAGCAAATAGAATGGTTCATTAAAATAATCATAGTGAAATAAAAGTTCACTTGACTTGAAGAATTTGATGATACAATTATCGACCGCCTCTGTTGACTAATCATAATGTAAACACTTATGCAGGTCATATTTTAAAATTTTCCAATTTTGTATTTCACTCTTCACTCCAAGGTCCCTCTAGGCACTTTATCAACTAACGTTCCCTAGGAAATCATCTCTATAAGACTATAAATGTCCCCGTAAAAATCAATGAAAGAGGCTAAAATAAATGTTGGTTCCTTTTGGTTTCCAACTCCTATCTATCACTCTCTATGTCTACGTCCTTGATGTTGCATCGTGGCTCTATAAGACAAGGGAAGATGCAACACAACAAGTCCCTGCCTAGAAGAGTGTAGCTAGTTTGACATAGTTTATGTAGTAATTTTTGAATCTATGTAAGTAGTGTAGCATTAGTCAAATTGTATATTGTAAATGAACCTCATACAACCCCAACAAAGTAATAACACTATACAATCTAAAATTGAAAAATTGAAAATACAATTTAAACTATATATATCACAACTCCATTAAAATGGAAAATACAATTTTAACTATATATATCACAATTGTATATATATCACAACGGAAAACATTATACAACCCATGACAAAGTAATAAACACCACACTACAAAGTAATAAACACCACATTTAATTTAAAATACTTGACTTCCAACAAGATATATCACAACTTATAAACGATGTATATCCAACCTATTCACCCATTTTATTGATGACCTCGATGTTCATCAATCTGCATCCAACATGCACAATTTGCTTTTATTTTATGGTTCAAGTGGAATATAAGTCGGATATATACAGTGAGCCAATCATTAAGCATTGTGCCTTTGTCTTTTAAGCATCGTGCCTTTGTCTTTTATTAGATTTTGAATAGTGCATCTGACATATATAATTCATAATAAGAATAGTCATACACACAGAGATATTCAAGAAGACGGAGATATTCAAGAAGATGAGCACAAAGCTCAACATTAATTAAAAAGTTCATTGTGTAGTAAATAAAAATTATTTTAATAGAACTTTTTAAAAAACAGATAGATTTAAATTGTAAATTTAGATTATTATACTGAAACCTACCATGATTTGTTTTTCCATGCGTTCTATAACTATCCCAAGTGGCATTTGTGAAAACTATAACGATAATTAGCTGCATGGTTTCCAAGTGTTAATAACGCTTACAGTAAAGCATAAATATTTTATTAATAAAATACAAATACAATGCTCACATTGCTCTAATTATGAGACCGAACTTTTTGAATCTCTGGGGAAGATAATAGCTGTAGCCATGCATGAGCTATGTACGATAGACAGAAAAAAGAATCGAACCGGTGACCTTTAGCCAGGGGAAGAAGTGTCAAAGGAAGGATCAATACGCTGCAAGGCAGCTAAAATATGGTTGTGCAGCTAAATACGCTGCCTATTTTCTTCTAGAATTTTTTAGGCAGCTAAAATATTTTCTTCTAGAATTTTTTTCGTCTTACAACTGGTTTTACTAAAACATTTAACAATAGTAGAGCTCCCATCTCTCAAAAATACCCTGTAGACGCTAGCAAACCCATTTCTTACTAGTAAGCTTTTGTCTGAGAAATAATTCTTTGCATACTCAATTTCTTCAAGCTTGAATTTGAAGCAATCACTCCATGTTCCTCTATCTTCCAATGGATCCCAGTCACTGGAATACTTTAGAAGTATCATAGGCGAAAAACATTTTCTTCTTAGATCTTCACTATAATTACGAATGCTCTAGCAGTAAAAAGAAAAGATGGCAACCGTAGGTGAGTTGGCGCAGTGAGGCGGTGGCGAGCTGGGGATGAGTGAGGTGGTGGCAAGGTGGGAATGAGGAGGTGGCTAAGGGTTGAGCAACGTGAGCAACATGTCAATTGTTTGGACTGCAATGTAATGCTTTGCAGACATCAACTGCTATGTAACTTTCAGAGCTTCCAAAGGAGCTAGTAAAAAAAATTAATTTTTTAAATCATATGTATATTTTGATAATTGAGGAAAAAGAATGACATACACCACACCAATAAAGTCCCATCACAATTCATTGAACCAATCCAAAATTCTATTAGAGAAATTTGATAAATAAATAAATAAATTTGTTTTAAAGAATAAATAAATTTAATAATGAATTTATGTAAACTTGGGAAATATGGTTAAAAACTTACCAAAATACACCAATTAATGAAACAAAATGCACCATTTAATATGATAGTTGACTGCGGGGCGAAAGCTAAAGTCCCTCGCTGGAGACGGGTACTAAAAAGAAATGACTCATAATTCTATTGATTCAAAATTTGAAGATGTATTGATGCAACTACTATCATGGATGTTTTAGATCCTCAAGTGACTTTTTAGATGTATTGGTGCAACTACTATCATGGATGTTTTAGATCCTCAAATGACCTTTTATGTGATGCATGTATGATTGCGAATGCCAATTCAACCAATTTTTTTTTTGGGAAGGGGATACTATTAATGTTGTCATATTTGGTAAGTAGTTTTTTTTTTTTTTTT
>ML777885.1:1409284-1470960 GCA_009831015.1 Picea engelmannii
TGGAGAGGATGATATCCATGTTGTCATATTTGGTAAGTAGGTACAATGGTAACTACTTAATTCGGTCTATCCTTATCAACTAACCCAAGTATGTAGTTAACACACAATGCGTTAATGTTTCTAAACGTTTCTACATCATTAAATTAGGGTTCTACACTATCGACTAAGTCTTCGAATCTATGATCCACTTGAATTGAGGTAAGGACAAATAAGAAAGAGGCTTCAAAAGAAAATACAACATACACTAAGAATTTCAAATTATCTTCATCCTACATCAACAATTGCGCAACCAAAGCTATTGTCCTCTCTCGCTATATTCCAAAAGACGAGGCAAGGACCATTAGAAGCCAAGTTACACCATCCATTTATATCTAAGAGGCACGTAACCAATGATGTGTGTTCATTAAGAGATAAGTAACGTGTCCAACATCTTCTGCATAATTTTCCTTTCACCATTGTAATTGAAGATGATAAGCATTTGTATCTAATCGAGGAAGTCCTAGCTTTTGTATGTAATCTAGGAACTTCCTCATATATTGAGGGAATACAATGATCACTCACTATGCAATGGGTCCCTATGGATCTTTTTCGTGAGGGAGTCAATGATCATGACTACACAACAACTTGGAAAACTTTGTTTATTGTATCGAAAGAGAAAAATATAATGAGATTATTTTTCTTAAAGAATTAATCAATGCTATAGGTTGATGTCTTGGTCATAAAGCGTTATAGGTTGATGTTTTAAAGAGATTTTTATTAGGTGTAAATATGACATCTTTCGGGTGTTGTTACATTGTCTGTGAGTATCTATAGCCCCAGAGAATCACTACAACATTACATACCTTGCTCCACTACCATCGAGTTTCCATACCTTTCGTAGAGATATATGCATGTCCACTTGATAAACTAAACTTTTTTTCCCAATCTTTTTCTTTTATTTTGAAACATGATTCAACATTCAGTGGACATGGGAGCAATGGCCTTTTGCAAGCAAATTGGATTTTAGATGCTTTGTTTTAGAGGTGCAAAACACAATTCTATTTCATCCACACGTTCTACACATACTTTATAAATAATTAGCTATATCCAAGCAAACAAATATATAAAAAATCCATCCAACAAATTGATATGCACACAATCCTCTTCCACTCACAAGATTAAGAGTGGGTTTATAATTGTTTATCCATACACACGGTAATTCACAATCAACAAACTGATTATTGGAAATGATGCACGATTTGGATAGGGTGTGTGTAGAAACCAATAAGAAAGTGTTGTATGTACCCAATAGAAATTACCCACCAAGGAATTAAGAGAATCGATAGCAAGAATGCCTAGTCACATATGAGACTATAAAAAAATATTCCAAAGTGTTGTTGGTTGTTGTTGCCTTGCACAAAATGCACAGGATGGATGTATTCCAAGGTAGTGATTCATTTAACAAGAATTCAATGCTTATGATCATCCAACATTAAGCTTAAGGGGAAACAAATAATGGGAATTTAAGGAATTGATTTCCACCATCTTGGCAACTAAAGAGATGGAGTTGTGGTGAAACTCCCATTGTTTACATAGAGCATAGACTACAAAACAATGTTGTACCTTGTTGTTCAATAGACCAATCAATTCAATAAACTAATAGGAATGCTACATGTGGGGCTTTTCCCAATGAATGCAAAAAGGTGATATATTGAAGCCAATATATAATCACAACTCAAATCATTGTTCTTCTATTTCCAATAGAACCATGGAATAAAAAGAAATCGATTTTCTAAAGGGGAATATGCAACGATTGTATCGGTGAGTCGCTATTGATTCAATGACAAAAGATAATTGAATTCAATGGTTGTGTGTGCTCATCAATGGAAATACCATAAACAAATTTAGAGACAACTCATACAAAACCCACAACAAAGAAAAAGATGCAAAGATTTACCCTAGAAACCCAAACAGGAAAACCAAATTGATTGGGGATTTTATTAAGCAAGAAATTGATTACAAAAAGGTGAGCTATACACAAATTTAATGTATTTTTACTCGCTAACAAGAAATTTGGAGATGGCCATGGCTCAACAACAATATTCACTCATTATGGGATACACTCAATGTCTTCTTCTCCTTTGACCATCAAGCATATTGCTTCCTTGAGCTCTCATCTATGCTTCCTCATTTCCTTGTGATCTCCGCTATCTATTGAATTCATTCTTACATGTAGCCTTCATCTTTAATGTGTCATCTTAGAAGGTTAACCATCACATTGATTCATTTTATCTTCCAAGAATTTTTGGACCATTCACTCAATTTTCAAAATAATTAAATTCTTATTATAAAGTTTTACAAAAGATATTTTAATTAGGATCCAATTCGGATCACACCTTCCTACCTTCCCATTTGCAATATTTTGGTCCCCAAAAGCCTCAACCAATGTTTTTTTTAACCCAAATTTCACCAATTTGTCTTACTTTAATTTTTTTTGAAGAAATTTAGGCTATTTTTTTTCATATTTTCATTAAAAATAAAAAAGTTGTAGCCTAATTTATGATTATAGTTATGTATACACTTATATTTTTTGCCTAAATATAAACATTTTCCATGAACATATAATAGTTTATTTTAATATTTTCGCCAAATCAATGATTATGCATCCCAAATTTTTGGGAATATTCATTACATATGATGATTAGTTAATAGCAACTACTCTTAGGAAAACCACAATTTTTCAATTGAAGTCATGTAAATTTATGTAGAAAAAAAAAATGTTTCTGATAATTTACTTCTATTATTTTTTCCACTTCTTTCAACATGTAGGTGACATATCATGTTGAGTATTAGTATGTAGATTTTTTTCCATTTATTTCTAAAGATATTTTCCATTGACATTTATTTGTGTTGTTGGTTCCCTCTAATTGATATGAAAGTTTTTTTTTCTCTAAATATTCTATTATGATTTTTTTTTTTGTTAATTATTGCCAATGATGCACATGTGAGACTAATGGAATAGTGTTGTTGCCAAATTTTAAAGGTAGTAACAAGAAATCAATTGGTTATCGCCTATGATAAATGATATTTTTTTTTTTACAAATATGGTTTGATCGCCAAATCGTTTGATAAGTTATTACTTATATGGTTTGAAAAAAAAGACATTGGCCTCAACTCCATTTAGTCTTCTTTTTCTCTACATATGTGCACCTACCTCCTTTATTTCCATCAAACAATCTCTCGTAGATCTCCAAGAAAGGGTGCCTCCAATGTAGGATGGAAGATAAGAGTTGAATAGGGGTTGTCGTTGGCATGAGCATGTTGTCCATATCATGGATACATATGACATTCTCTGCTGCAACATGTCATTGAAAATTGTTACTCCTTGGGTTGTAGGTGAAAGCAAGTCCTCTTTCCCCTTGATGTTGACTCTCCAAGATTTCTTCTTGGCTATTCAATTCTCGGGATGGACTTCCCCCCCCTCCCAAGCACTAAACTCTCCTTTTGGACTTCCATGTTGAGACCACCCTCAATCCTTACTTATGAAATGTCAAGGGCTACTTGTCTTGACCTCAATGAGTATCTAAGATGGTTAGAGGGTTTATGCAATTCTATAGATGTGGAAGGAAGTGTGGTCACAATCCCAAAAAATGTTCTTTATTCTCGATAGACTTTTCCATCACCTTTTCTATAATTCCCTCCCCAACTCCTAAGTCCTCTTGGAAAGGAAAACTATGGCATAACTCCTCTTTTCCCATGATTTCTCTTTTATTGAAACATTCCTTACAAACTGTCAAGTTTGGCCAATCAGTGGGATCTAAGGACAAGTTATCCCTATTATAAGATTAAAAATATTGTAGGGACAGAAAAATGCTTATCCAAACTAGAAAGTGGATGATTCTTGAATAGTCCTTTTAGCCTAGTCTTCTACTCCATTGAATCAAGTACCCTTGGTGTAACCACATAGGGATTATTTGGAGGTTGAGCCTCCTCCTTTTATTAATCTTAACTATGATAGCTCTTGTTTATTCTTTCAAGTTTGATGCCTTCACTGGAGACTCCCTTAGACTTGAATATCTCTCACCATCCTTCTTGTCCATTGATTCTGACTCAAATTTGGATGAAACAAGTGGAGTTCCCTTCCCTAGAGATGGAACTACACTAAGTACGAAATCATTGGCCAAGTGACCATATGCATGGCATGTTGCACATCTAAATGGGATACCAAAATATTCTAAATATTGGAAGTATTACATGTCCCTTCTCACTAATCTTGTCCCTTCTACCAAACCTTCTCTTAGATCCACTGGAACCAGGATGAAAGCAATGGTACAATTGTGGAGCTCTAAAAATTGCAATTCACTTCCATTAAGTTTTTTATACTTGTTGCAATGGTGACATTCTCCAAAAATGAGTAAAAACAAGGATTCCATTTCTTCAATGATAATGGCGAGTGACCCCACAACTAGTGTGATCCCATTATCTCTTGAACATCCACCTTGGTATAGAGATGAAATCCAACCATCCTCACACTAGTATATGGAAGAAAATAATATAACCTAATATCGATATCCATTCTCCTTCCATCCACAACTAGAGAAACTTCTGTAAAATTTGAAGACCAAAAAATCGCCCAACGAATGCTTGGTTCGACAACTCCACTACTTGATGCATTTCAACCTCTTCGCCAAGCACCACTTGGTCTATTGATTATTTTTCTTGACATGCCTTTGACTTATTTTTCCTAAAGCAACATACAAACTAAATTGCTTCCTCCCATCACTTTCACCACAATCCTAGTGTAAAGGTCCAATGATCACCTTCCCACCACTACCACAACCTTCTAATTTTCTTATCCATGTCACATCATCCCTACCTTAGCCCTCTAGTTCTCTACTAAAATGGTTAACATAATTCACAAACAACAATTCCTTCATCAACAATACTCAATTCACAGGCCTAGTTTCACCATGCTCTAATGAGGAGGAGCTACTACTCATCCTTCCTTAGGTCTTGGCATATGGTGGAATCACCTTGAACTTAATTAAACATTTAATTTGGCTAATAGTAGATACATTTTCATACCTAGGATTTTTCCTATTACCATTGAATGCATGAGTAAGATCTTATGAATGATAACCTAAGGTTTTGTACACATAACCCTCATCCCCATGAGCATTCAATACTTTAGATTCCATAAGGACTAAATCAATGAAGGGTCCCTTGGAGAAAATCGACTGACCTTCTAGTGATCATCAATGAAATCCACCAACTCCTCATATGAAATTATGTGTTACATGTCACTGGAACTCATTACTGTAGACCCAATCCTTCAAAACCCTAGCTTCATTACCTCAACCCCTCGTCTTTGCTTCTAATATGCAGTCTTAACCCCTAACATAGTATTTTAATGTTTGGAAACTTCTTATCCCGCCCTTAAGAACTTGAGACATAGTGACATTGTTGGTATCTTGCCAGCCCCAATCAACCCACAAAGGGAAAACATGTCACAAGTAGGATTTGTACCTATCAACTGTTAATTCTTTCAACTAAGTCTAAATATCTAATCATAACTATGATAAATTATCTATGTTTTTCTTAATTGCTTAACAATTTTTAAATATATTGATCTAGATTTATGAGCGGAACGAAATGAAACACAAATCTATAACATTAAAACATAGATACAATGAACAATAACAGAGATATAGTGAAACTTAACTTCTATTCAATAAAGAAATCTGTTGAAACTGTAAAATGCATAATGAAAACAATCTTGCTTAAATGGTGGTAGTTAATCTATGAGAAGAGATGTGGCAGCTACGCGTATTCTCCTGAGCACATTACAATGAGGCCTATAGGCCTTTTTAGTATCAAGAAGTAATTAGAAAACCGTAGGCATCCAAAATCCTAACCCTAGGAGATGAAGCGCCAAAATTCACGTGGGCCCCGATGGGGTAACTTGTTACATCAATTTCTCGAGGTCGTAACTTTTTCATACGATATCCATTTTAGGCACACGATAGCCCATTTGAAAGGTCTATCTGAGGAACACACATGTTTCCATCACACTCTAGATCCATATACATTATGATTGTGGTGAGCCCAAAAAATCTTGTTTAGGGCCTCAAAACTGCCCCAGAAGTTTAGGTCCCGAAAATCTAGAAAAAAACTACCAAGATGAAAATTGTATGTGAGCCAGTTGGAATAGGTGGGTGGCCACCGATATCCATCTGGATCAATCCTCTCCCCTTAGGAAGAAATGGTCTCCATTGCGTTGAGTTCTCCTATCATATGAGGAAATTTCTATTGAATTTGGCCCCGAGTGAGCCACTTGCCTTGGTGCAGTAGTTGCCCTGCTTTAACAACAAGATAAAGCTGAAGCATCTGTTGGTGAGTGCCCTTGATATGTGTGTCCATGATATGATTAGTGGATGCATGTTCCATGCAGTCAGGGTTGATCTCTACCGGTGTCAATTGTTCTGTTATCTCCGAGGTGTCCAATAATGGTGGAAAGTATGGTTGAAGGAGGTCCACATTAAACACTGGGTGCAAGCCAAGGAAGGGAGGAATGTTGAGCTAAAAAGCATTGCCACCCACAACCTTTGTGATGGTGCAAGGTCCATAGCGGATTGGACGAAGCTTCCGATGGGGTCATGCAAGGCGTTCTTTTTTCAAGTGCAACCAAACTTTATCTCCAACCCGAAACTTATGTGGCACCTAGTGTTGATCATTACACTACTTGTACTTGGCATTGGACTTCTATAAAATATCATGAACCTGTTGGTGGATGTGCTAGATTATTTCAATGAATCGGGTGGCTTTGAGGGCTTCAATTTGAGCATGGGATGATTATTCACGTGTGGACACAAGGGGTAGTGCAACATCCATGGGACCCAATGGTTGAAATACCAACCCCACCTGAAAGGGGCTATGGTCGGTTGAGCTATGCATGGATTTGTTGTAACTGTTTTGAACACAGGGAAGAATCTCATCTCATGTTTGTGGATGCTTGTAATTGTACATGCGCAATATATTCACAATCATCCTATTGACGACCTTGGTTTGGCCATTCGTTTGGGGGTGGAAGGAAGTGGATTTGGTGAGCTTGGTGTCCAACAGTGACTAGAGGCTCAACCATAATGTGCTAAGGAACCGACTGTCCCGATCTAATATGATGGTTTGTGGTATCCCAAAATGTACCCACACTCATTCGAAGAAGAGCTTGGCAGTGGCCTCCGTTTTTATGCTCTTCTTGCAGGTGACCAAAATCACCATATTGGAAAATCAATCAACAACCAAAAAAACATAGTCATTTCCCTGCTTGGTTGAAGGAAAACCCGACATGTAGTCCATCGAGATGGATTCCCAGGGCTTGTCGGGAGTAGGTATAGGGGTGTACATGCCTTGTTTCTTAATGGCCGATTTGGTAATGGCGCAAGTCGTGCAAGACCTGATATACTTGCTGACATTCTGTCGAAGTTTCATGCAATAGAAATGTTGCTTCAATGCTGCCACTATCTTTTCTATGCCAAAGTGTCCTGCCAACCAACTATAGTGAGCTTCCAAAATCGGATTCACTTGCTCGCTTAGTGGGACGCAGAGATGGCCCAGAAGGCACAACAACCCGTCCTGAAGATGGAAATCAATGTTTGTGCCCAAAATATGGTAGGTAATGGTGAAGTCAATATCTCTCTCGTAGAATTGGGGCCATCCTGAGATCTCATGGTTGCGGGAGTGTAACATCGTGGTTAGTGCTACAACTGGAGGTCGAGTGAGGAAGTTGACGATGTAGTTGGTGCTCCATGTCTTATACTTGATGTTGAGATGGAACTGTTGCAAGTATGTGGACCTCTTTTGATGGCGGTCATTCTACAATTTTCCTTGTGTCTGCATGAAATGCAGGAGCTTGTGATCAGTGTGGATGATTGTCTCCTTCCCGAGAATGTAATTCCTCAACTAGAGGTAGGCTTATATAATGGAGTACATTTCATTGTCATAAGTGGGGTACTTACTGACGGTATTTGATAATGTCTCACTATGATAGGCCACGGGACTGTAGAGGCTTGTGATCATTGTGGATGATTGTCTCCTTCCCGAGAATGTAATGCCTCCATTAGCGATAGGCTTGTACAATGGAGTACATTTCTTTGTCATAAGTGGGGTGCTTATTGATGATATTTGATAGTGTCTCACTATGATAGGCCACGGGATGTCCGTGTTGAGTGAGAACTGTGCCCACAACATAGTATGAAGCATCTATCTCAATCTCAAATGGTTTTTGCATCTCGGGTAATGAGAGCACTGGGGTTGAGCACAAGCACTGCTTCAAATCATTGAATGATTTCTATTGCGAATGGCCCCACATGAAATTTTCCTTACCACCACCTCTGGTCACTTGGCTAAGGGCCCATGCAATATGGGAGAATCACAACATGAACCTGCGATAGAAATTGGCAAGGTCTAAGAAGCTCTGAAGCTCAACAAGTGTGGTTGAGGATGGATAGTCACGAATGAACTGGATCTTGGATGGATTGACATGCATCCCATGCTCATAAAAAATTTAGCCTAGGTATTGGAGAATTTTTTGAAATTCACATATAGTTTGTGTTGTCACAGAGTGTGCAGAACCTGTTGAATATGATGCAAGTGTTCTGCCCAACTCTTTATGAAGATGAGGATGTCATCCAAATACACCACCACAAAAGAATTGGTGAAAGGCCGCAAGATATCGTCCATCATCCTCATGAAAGTTGTTGGAGAATTCATCAAGCCAAAGGGCATGAACAACCATTCAAAAAGACCTTCTTTTGACTTGAAGGTAGTCTTCCATACATTGGTCTGCTCTGTTGGGACCTAGTGGTATCCAGACTTCAGATCAATTTTATTGAAGTATTTTCCCCCCTTGATATGGTCAAGGAGATAGTCAATTTAGGTAATTGGGTACTGGTTCATGACTGTGATTTTATTTATGGCTCGATATTCAATGCAGAGTCGCTAGGTCTTGTCTTTCTTTCACACAAGCACGATTGAGCTTCCACAATGTGATGATCTTGGTCGGATGTGCCCCTTTTCAAGCAACTCTTGGATCTGGCACTTGATTTCCTCATTTTTTTTTATAGAGAATGATGCTAGACTGGCCCATTGGGTAACGATGCACCGAGGATTAAATTGATTGAATTCTTGACCTGACAGTGCAGAGGTACCCCAATGGGAGAGGAGAATATTTCTTTGTATTATTCCATGACCTTATCCACTTGCTTATGCTACATGGAGAGACTTGTTGTAGAGGCCATGGATGTGGCTGCAACCTTCCACTCACTTTGAGCGCGAATCATGAAGAATACAAACTTCCTTGTCTGAGAGATGACCTTCCTGCATTGCTTGGTAGAGATCAAGGAAATGGTGGTAGGTGGGACTACCTCAGGTATCCTGTACAATTTCTTGTCCAAAGTAACAGTAACACTACAAGGCCTAGACTCATATACAACATGAATTTTACTTAAATAAGGTTGTCCCAAAAGAACATCATAAACTTCAAGGGGGGAGACATCACACAATGCCTCATCTTTGAAGGGATTGATGTCGTAGGACAGGCAACACTGTTGGCTGATGTGGAGATCGCTCCCTTGGTGGAGCCATCCGATGGTGTACAACTATGGGTGCAGTGTTGTCCATAGAGCCAATCGCTTGATGACCTATGCTGAGATGAGGTTCTTCTGGCTACCGCTATCAACGATGAAGTGCAACGGAGTACCCTTCACCCACATCTATGAATGAAAGAGGCGCTCACTTTCCTCTAGTTCATCAAGTTCACTGGATTGGATATTGGTGGTAGCAATAGTGGCACTGGGTTCTGTGTCAATGATTTGTTTCCCTTTTTCTGGTTCTGACTCGGATTCATAACCCACCTCTGATTCAAAGGCTTTCACCTCGACCACCAATGACTTCTTTGAGTGGCATTCAACGGTGTTATGCCATGGGACCTTATAGAACTCGCACCACTTCCCAGTGTCTTTCCTTGTCCTGCCATTGTCCTTCTTTGTTTGAGGCTTAGAATAGTTTTCATGAGGTTGTCCATCCTTGCTCTGTCCTTTATTATGCAAGTTGGGGCTTCCTTTGCCCTGCTTCTGCTGTGAGGGGTTCGTAGACCCAAACTCCCGCATCTTTTGTTGAAGCTTATGCTCAATCTTGACAACATATTGATAGGCCATGCCCAAGAACGAGATGTCGAAAAACACAATTTATATCTATATGTATCTATGCAGACCACCGCGGTACTTCAGCACCAGATGTCGCTCAGAGTCTTTGATACCCAACTTGGTGTGCAAGGTATGGAAGACATTGGTGAACTCTAGCACTGTTTGGTCCCTTTCCTGTCGTAGTGTGGTCCATATTGTATATAAGTCATCATAACTTCCAACATAGTAGTATTGTTCCTTAACATCATCTTTGAAAGAACCCCAAGTGGGTGAGACTACAAATAATAGAGATTCCTTTGTTTCCTTTTTCTCACAAAAAGTCTCCCATCAATCTTTGACATGGGGGATGACCTTAAGGAGCGCATATGTAATATTTTCTCTATCGAAAAAATTATGGACAAAAAAATACCCTTCTAGAAGGTTTAACCATTTTTCTACAACATCCACATCTATATGAGCTTCAAATATAGGAATATCGAAATTGATCTATACCTTGAAGGGGGCGGTGCCTCCGCTTGAAAAATATTTGTCGTCTATTGGCATTCATCGAAGGATTTGCACAAAATTATCCATCATCTCATTCCTCTGTCGTGCAAGGGATTCCTTGAGTAAACTTTTAAAGGGATCTACTTCCCCATCGTCTCTCTTTTCTTCCCCCATGGGCGGTCGTCGGGTTCAACAAGGTTGATCTTGCAAAGGCTCAACTAGTTCGAGTCCCAACTACTTATACCCTGACCTCATTGGGGACAAGAACAAAGAAACAAATGAAGATAAGACCGCTCTGATACCACTAATCCAGATTGTTGAGCGAAACGAAATGAAACACGGATCTTAATATTAACACAGAGATACAATGAACAATAATAGAGATACAATGAAACTTAACTTCTATTCAATAAAGAAATATGTTGAAACTATAAAATTTAGAATGAAAACAATCTTGCTCGAATGCTGGTAGCTAATCTCTGAGAAGAGATGTAGCGACTACTCGCATTCGCCTGAGCACATTACAAGGAGGTATCCAGGCCTTTTTAGCATCAAGAAGTAATAAAAAAATCCTAAACATCCAAGAAGTTAACCCTAGGAGATGAAGCGCCAAAATTCATGTGGGCCTTGATGGGGTAAGTTGGTACATCAACTTCCCGAGGTCGTAACTTTTGCATACGATCTTCGTTTTAGGTGCATGATAGCCCGTTGGGAAGGTCTATCCGAGGACTACACATTTTGTCATCACACTCTAAATTATAACACACTGTGACTGTGGCAAGCCCAAAAAACGTTGTTTAGGGCCTCAGAACAACCACGAAAGTTTAGGACTCGAAAAGCTAGAAAACAATTGCCAAGATGAAAACTGTATGTGAGCCAATTGGAATAGGTGGGCGACCACCGATATCCACCTGGATCATATATGATTTCTGATGTTATCCTCCCAATACTACAATACCTTACTCTAGCACCACAACTTTGCATCATAGATGCCCTATTAGGATTTTTTCCTGACATGTGTCATTTTTTTATGTCATCACATATGCAATTTCGACACAAAATACACAACAAACAAGATGATGGAAAAATTGTGTCTTTTTGTCCTGGCATGTTTTTTTAAGGAACTTTCAAGTCACTTTTTTCATTCCATTTCATGTTTCCTTGAATTGAGCTTGTGGATAGCTCTTGGGTTCCCATTGAGTCAAAAGTAATAATCTCCCACTATTTTTAGTTTTCCTTTTTTTTTTTTTTCAATTTGTATAGTTTATTATGTTTAGCCTGATTTTTTTTGTTTTGGGGGTTTGGGATTCATTGGGTAAAGTGTATTTGCAAAGGGTAGGGTTTAGGATTTTATAAAAATAATTACATAGCTATGGGTTTTAGGAGTAGGTTTTTTGAATTAAAGGAAGAATTTGTTGAAATTTCAAATATAGGTAAATTAAAGCAAATATGAAATTTCACCTCTTTTCCTAGAGGTTTATTAGATCTAATCCCTAAGAAATTTCAACCTCAAGGTTGGCCTAAAATGTTAATTTATAGTAGCAAACAATAAACAATATTTCACTTCACTTCAACCCAATACACTAGGCATCTCAAGATAAAAGATACCAAACAAATGCCAACAAGTTTCAACCATTAGGGAACACTTTTCCAAGCATCTATCAATTCTAAAAATCACTTTATTACATCAAAATTTATAGCAAAAAATTTGCTCTCTTATATTCAGGTCATATGTCAAATTATTTAACAATTTCAACCCTATGTTATGTTAGATCAACATGAACAACAAGTGTTGGGAATTACCGAATCAAGAAGACAGTCCAAATTGAAAATCAAATTTGTAATTACTTATTTTTAGANATATATATATATATATATATATATATATATATATATATATATATATATATATATAAGAAATGAAGTACATGTACATACCATCGCTTTATCACAAAGATTGTACAATATCTTTCTCTCCAAACCGTAGTTAGGGAAAATAATGAAAACCATAGCCACCGCCAAAGATCCACAACAAACTACCATCAAGATTGACAAGTCCTCATTGGCTTCAACAAATTTGTATCACACATGATCTCCATAATATCTCTATTGTCTTCCTTAGGGTTTGCAAACCCTAGCCATGTTGCATCACACGAGTGTATGGCAATACAAATCTAGCACTAGCCTCCAAATTGGCATTTTCATCCCAGGATTTGAGTGCTCAAACCCTAGGTCTTCAACTTTTGTGTTGACATAAGCACAAAGACCTCCATGGAACATCAATAATACAATAATTGATTCTTTTCCAAGTAATAAATCACACCAAGCTCAAGACCCATCGAACTTATCTCTCCATGATCTTGGCATAACCTTACATCCCACAAGAACAAGGCTCCACAATCATGTAAGGAGTTAGCTCCACTCTATGTGTCTTCCGCTAAGGTAGAATCCCTAGTTCTACAACTAGAACCATAATAGCCACCATCATTTTCAATGTCGTTTTCTTCTCTAGGCCTTACATGCATAACACAAACCCTAACATCACAAAAGAGCAATATCTCTGTGAACATCCAAGACATCACTTTATCTCCTTGTCTTCCTCCTAGGGTTTCCTTGTGGACCCTTGGATTTATATCCTAGGATATTCTCATAAACCCTAGCATCTTTCTCCCTACAAGACTTTTCTCTCCTAGGATGTCCTCATGAACCCTATTTTCTCCAAGACAAGTATAAAAATGGAGTAAAATGATGATAATGAATGAAAGAGCTCACTCCCTTATATGTATGCAATAGGCGAGGGAGGATAACATAAAATAAATACATAAGTCCATATAAGGAAACCCATATGGAACACTCAATAGTACAAGGATGCACATGTGTCAAACTAGGGTTTATCCAACCCCCAAAGTGAAATGTTTTCCTAACATGATCCTCCTTGGGATGAAGTCCCCACCTCCAAGATGATGTGCTCTCCAACACGATGTTAGTCAAATTATCTCTCTTCCATGTTGATATTCTATCCAATAATCCTTGTGTAAGGCATTCCTCCTCTATCCATGTGTTATATATGCTCTCATGTGTCGAATGCTACTCTCATGTGTGTCAACGTGGTCACAAAGATATAATGCTCCTCCTTAACATATATGTCTAGGTCCATCACCAACCTCCATGAAGTATTATCATCAACCCAAGTGTCCTTAAGTCAAGCATCCCACCTCCAAGGTATATATGATAGGGTCTCAATATCCAAGTAATAAGTTCCCTCCTCCAAGTGCCTAGTGCTCCTCCTCCTAGGTAGGTACCTCCCTTGATTGAGAACCCAACTCCCCCATTGTGTGCACCAAATGGATTGCTCATCATTTTAATCATGGTAACAACCGCCTAGGTAAGGACACCATGTCAACACTATAACCAACGTCAAGCATCCACCTAAATTGAGCCATCCATATTTCCATGAAGCATCGCCAAGGGCCTAGGAGACACAATCCTCTCTTAGCAAGGTGAAACCACTTTTGGAGTAACCGCAAAAGCTAATAGATATTCCCTAGGTAAGGTCTTACCAATAAAGAATTACAATAATGTAAATAGAACATTAAAAACAATGTAGGAGTTTAAGGGATTAGGCTTATCTCTTTCTCTTCCTCCTTTTCTTCTCTTTCTTCTTGTTCCTCCTCCTTCCTCTTCCTCATTTTCCACAAATCCTCCTTTTTCTCTCTTTTTTTTTTTCCCAAAATCCTCCTTCCTCTTACACTTTGTCTCCTCCACCTCCTTCCTTATTTTTTCTCTTATTCTTATCCTCCTCCTCTTCTTTTTTCCCCACTGCTCCTTCCTCCTTTTTTTCTTCTCTTTTTTCCATTTCCTTCTCCTTCCTCTTCCTCTTTTCCCCAAATCATCCTTACTTCTCCTCATTTCATTCTCTTTCTTCCAATTCCTCCTCCTTCCTTCTATTCATTTTCTTCTCTTTCTTCCACTTCCTCTTTTCCCCCAAATTCTCCTAGTAATTCATCTTCCACCATTTATCCCATCCCCCTCCTTCCTTCTTCTCCTTCTCTTTATTTTGTTTTTCAACTCATGCTTCATCCTCCTCTTCTTCCCCTACCTCTTCATATTATTCTTCCCTCCCTTCTTCCTCTTCCTAATTTTTCCTCAAATACTCCTTCCTCTTCCTCTTTTTCCCCAACTCCTCCTTCCTCTTACACATTGTCTCCTCCTACACCTGCCTTCCTTCTTTATCCTCCTCTTCCTCTCCTTCTCTTATTTTTAAGCTCTTCCATCTTCTTATTTTTCAATCTCTCCCTCTTCCTCTCGCCCCCCCCCTCCCTCCCTCCTCCTCTTATTCTCCCCCTCTTCCTCTTCTTCTTCTTCTTCCTCTTCCCCCACTTCTCCTTCATTTTCTTTTTCCTCTTCATCCTCCTTCTTCTCTTCCATATATTCCCTCTTCTCTTTTTCTTCTCTCCTCACTTTTCCCTCTTCCATTCCCTCCCCTCATTTACTTAGAGACTTGAAAAATACCTATGGCTATATTTTTTCATATGTAAGAGTTACGTTTTGAATGAAATAATGTTAAACAAAATTCAATGCTAGATATATATGTGTCTATTATGGATTGCACTATTTATATAGTCTATTTTGGTCATTGAATTTATGTTCTAATTATTTTTCACTAAGTCTCTAATTATGTTCTAATTATGTGTTTACCTTTCTATAGATATGAGTTCGGGTGGTTCTGAATAACGAGATCATGATGGCGATCACAATAAAAAGGATAGGGAAAGGTAAAAGGAAAAAAAAAACAAGTAGTTGTAGACTTCGATGACAAAAAAATAAAGGTGAACAATAATCACATATCGTATATTTTATGTATTCATGAGGATCAAAACATTGTGGTTAGAGAGCCCTTGAATATCCAAGAGATATGACCATCTACTACAACTAGATGCAATTTTTATCTGGTTAAACGAAGTTCTTCATTTTCTCTTCTTTTTTTCAAATTAAGGGTAAAATAAGATTTGTAAGTTACGACAATATTAATTATCGGTGTCTCTGATGGAAATAAAGTGGTAGTAGTATATGCATGCGTCATATGTAAATATGGTGGAGGACTTGTAAACTAAGGAAGTCAAGGTAAATTATAATTAATTTTGTCTTAAGTGTGAGAATTTATCCCTTTTGATTAATTTGGTCTTTTAGTGTGAGAATTCAATGGCTATTGTTAAATAGAAATGCATTAATTGTCCTTTAATTGTTCTTTTACGCCTACCTTCATAATAATAAGAAGAATATGATGATGACACTCTGGCTTTGGACAATGGTCTCAATGTTGATGGCATATCAAGATCTGATCAACCCAACTCCAATTAAGATTTATGATTTTATTTGTGTACTTTTGTAGTTGAGCTTAATAATTCCCTAGAGTGGCAGTGGACTACTTTTTTATGGGGATAACATATATTATTGTGTGCATGTACATGAGATTCCCATTTCTCATGGGGTGGTTGTAGACCACTTGTTACATGGAGAAAAACAACAAGTGTATATCAATTACTTCAATTTATAGATGCATTTTTCTTCATCCTATGCATTCATGCGAATTCATATATATTTATTCATTGGAATGTAATAAAAATTGCCAAGAAAAAATGATAATGAATATATTGTCAATAAATCATTAACCAAATAACTAATTAATTAACATTTATTAAGTTTTTGAATAATTGATATGACACAAATTGAAAATTGTGATGCAAAAAATGATGCCCAAGTGTCATTTCGATAGTTGAAACCAAAGAAAAAATGTTGCAAAGTCCAAAGCCATCAAATGCATCATATTTTGCATTAGACCTTGAAAGATAGATAAATAGATATAACAAAGGGGAAGAGATTCAAATTTCGACACTAGGGTCATTTATTTTAGTGGAATCCTTATTGGAGATCTTGAACATTCATAGGTGTACCTTTCTCCCCTTTCTCTCTATGACATTTTTCCATGCTCTTGAATGGAGCAACAATGGTGGAGACTTTAGTAAAAAAAATTGTCTAACTTCCTCTAGTTCAATCAAAATGATTGCTTTCCTTTTCGAGCTCGAATTGTCTAATTCATGTCGATGCTTCATCCCCCTGAGGGGTTGCCAATGGAAATAATTTTCTTATAAGAGGTTGACCCTTTAACATTTATGAATCCATGTCTTCATTACTTTCCTTATATGGAAGAATTAAGACTTTTGTTTATATGCCAAGCTCTAATTAAATTTCATCCTTGTTTGGATTTTCCTTAGGATTCATATAATAGTGATTTCAACCTCTGGGTTCATTCATGTTTTCTCCCATGAAATATTAGCTTTTGCACAAAAACATCCTTTAAATTCTTATTCAATTGACAAATTTTGCACTTTAAAGATGTATTTTAATATTTGAATCTTTGAGTCCAACAAAAACCACTTCACTCTAAAACTAGCTTATAAACCATACTTTTTATTTAATCAAACTCTACACAAATATAAACACAAGCAATGATTACCTTTTTTTTTCATGATATAGTAGTTTTCTTCCTATAGTTTATAGGGTTTTCATAGTCTCTGTTGTGTATCAATGAGGGTCTTAAACCTAGCAAGGTTGGACCCAGAGGAGGTGATTTTAGACCATGGGGAGAATGAAAATTTGAATTCCCCAACTATCTTTCATACACATGAGGAAATTTTGGAGGTTTGGAAATTTACCAAAGCAATTAGTGTTGATGTCAAAGTTAATTCGTCAACTAAGGATAATATTGAGCCATTACCAGATGGAACCAGGATGGTGGGGCATTGGTCTATTTTGGAACAGATTGCCCAAAAGGGCCCAAGGGTGGCATTATTAGGTCATTTATGTCAATCCTTGATACCAGTGTCTACTTGTACCCTAGTTGATATACCCTTCTTAGGCTTGAATTTTGAATCTTTTCCATCCCAATCAAAACTTTTATTTTTTGGTAGCTCTAGTCATACCCACCAAAAGCATAAGTGTATTAGGGTGCAATCTAGGAAGAGAATTTCCTTTTTAGGGAATAATATAGGAATGGAGAAGGAGGAGGATTTATCAAAGGTGGCTCTAGTAGGCAATTTCATCGGAAAATTGGTTAAGAATGACTCACTAGAGCACATGTTGGAGGAAGGTTGGAATGCAGAGTCAGGGTATAACCTAAAGTTTCATATTTTGGTAAAAGGTTGAATTTGTTTTGAACTTTGGAATGAAATGAAAGTAGATTTCATATTGGCCCATAAATGGCTTTAGGGCCCTTCCAATATGGTCCTAAGACTTTGGCACCCAAAGATTGAACCTAGAACTGACACAATGGTAATTCAATGCATTTGAATACTTCTACCTAGTCTTCCCTGACATCTTTGGACTAAAGGATATTTTATGGCCATTGCAACTTTGAGGAAATTCATTGCCCTAGACAATGACTTTTGGAATCACTTAGAAAAAAGGATTGTTAGGGTTCATGTGGAATTGGATTTAAGAGAGGGATTGAAAACTTAATTAGAGATTGATTGGAGTTTAGGGTCATTCAATCAAAGATTGGAATACTAGAAGTTTCCCTTTAGGTGTTTTGCATGTCATGAAGTGGATCACCTATCGAGGGTGTTAGTCCTAATGTCTGCACTTGACTTCTAGGGGGCAGATCTAGGCCACCTCAGTTGTTGGAAAGATTGTTTTTTTTTATGAATTAAGTTTGTTTGTTTTGATGGTCAGCTGATAGATAAGTTTTCAAGAAAATGGATCTAGTTGGAAAGTTCAACAACATCAACTACAAGGTTGTCCTTAGTTGGTGGCATGCATTCTGGTAAGAAGAAAAAAATATAAAGATAAAACATAGGAAATATTAACAAACATACAATGTGTGACTTGTTGTATGAAATTTCCAACTTAAAATGATATTTTAGATCCAAAAGATGTACCTAGACACAAATCCGCCGAACAGGTTGTATGACAATAAACTATTTACCGAAACAACAACTGAAATCAGGTTGCATGACAATAAAAAGTTCATTGAAACAATAGTTGAAAGGAAATGAAACCATGCTTTGCATAAATTTCAATTTGCATTCAAATAAGATAGTAAGACAAAAAAGATTTGAGAAAACATATTCTGTCACCAAAAATTATATTCACCAGGTGGAAAACTTAACAATTTTATGCTTCAAATCCCAACCAAAATCCTGAAGCTTGATACATCACAAAAATTGAACCCTTTTAGATTTATAGATTCATCTATTTATCCTCTTGAAGAGAGGGTTCAATTACCTATCTAGGATCTCAGTGTTGAAGTTCAACTTTACATTACATTTAGATCATGTAGATACTAACTCACTGTTATTTCCTAATTACAACTTGTAAACATTTCTTTAAACTGAGTGGAGTTGATTTCAAGTGTCAGTTCATAGGGATAACTCCCCATCACTTTCGACCTTAGCCAAAACATTGTGCTTATAAAAAAATAGCAATTTATTACAAGTGGCAGTAGTACCTCCAACTAAACCAAAAAATATTCTCTCAATGGAACTGGAACTATCGTTGATAACTGAAGTGGAAGAGATGCATAACAAGAGTCTTTCATAAGTTGTAACTGGTTGTTGACTCTGCATTAATGCCCATGCATACCAATAAATAGAGATAAACCTTGAATAATGCTATACCAAGATGGCACAAGTTTCAAATTCTTTTGCTTTTTCACAACAATAGACATTTAGATAATCTCCTTCAGGAACATGCAAGTTTTTTGGTGTTTGTTTTGCAACTTCTGATATTTTTCTGTAGCTTTGTATGTTGCATCTCAAGAGCCTGGTTTTGTTGCTGCAGATCCTGGATTTGTTGCCTCGTTTTATCATTTTGTTGCTTGAGATATTGAACCTAGTGGTTGTTGTCATCCATGTCCCTGTCAGCTTCAATTTTTGGCTTGATTTATGCCTTTACTTTGCCTCCATTTTTTGGGCCCATGTTCTTCCTCAACAATAGGTTTATTGAGGTCAATGGAGAGCTTGGCCTTCCTTGGTCTCACTTCATATCTGGGCCTTTTGTCAGTTTTTTTATCAGTGGTGTCTCTCACAGGTTCCTACACCATTAAAATTTTCCCTTTCATCTCTAATTTTATATCCTATAAAATATGCTCAGGGACCTGCTCTGTATCTGGACTTATGTCATCAAAATCCTGCTCAGGGCCTGGTCCAATTTCCACCAAATTTTGTTCTGATTCTGGATCAACAATGTACTATGTTTTCATAGCAACATATTTAATACATGAGGTCTCCCCTTCACTGCATGTATGCCTGGTCTTGTTGCATGTCATCCCCTTCAAGGTATGTATGGCCATCTCCTCCAAGTTGGAGAATTCAAAGAGGTCTTCATCAGTATCCTAATCTTCAATCACTATGGGATTTTGGTCTTTTAAGGATGGATCAAACAATGCCTTGGAATTCAACCTCAACTGGTTCGTGAGTCTGGTCTTTCTGTTGGGTTTGCTTGGCATTTCAGGGGCCTGCATCCCCTTTCTCTTTTTTCTATGTTTGGTCATAGGGGAATCTTCAATCTGGGTGTCTAATGACACAAATTATGCTACAACAATATCGGGACTGACAAGCTTACTCCTCCTCTGTTTGGTTGTTTTCAACTTGGGAGTTTTGTCTTCCTGCATAACTGTGGGCATAGGCTTATCTTCAAAATGTTCAGAAGATGATTGGATTGTTGGGTTGGCCTGTTTTTCTTCCTTTTTGATATAGTTTCTGACATAGACCTTGCCACTTTCCCTTTCCCTCTGTTTTGATGTAGAGGACTTTAATTGCTTTCGAGGAGTAATGGATCTTTCTTTCTCTGATCGGGTCCTTCCTTTTTTAGGTAAAGTCATCTTTTTTGCTTGTTGAGTAGCTTTGGATGAACTCCTGGGTTCAGGAGAAACCCTAGCTTCCTGGGAAACCTCTAACTATTGTTCTTCGGGTTGTTGATTAACTTCCTGTTCTTCCTGTAACCCTAAAGACACCATAAAATCGGTCAAAGACATTTTCAGTTCACTTAGAGAAAAAAGAACCAATATTTTAATGAACCCCCAGTGATAGAGGCTTCTATGAGAAAATTCTGGGTAATTTTGGATTCTCTTAGACATCTTAGTTAGGCTTTTAAGCAGATAGAAGGGGAGGTTTAGTTCTTTGTCACCATTTAAATGCATGAGGAATATAATGTGATAATAGTGAATGATTGAGAATCTACCTTCTCATGTGATATATCTTTGAATTGAAGACAAAATTCCCCTCCACTCTTCTTTAAGCCAAAGGATTGGGATTCCCTAGCTCCAATCGAGGTTTTGATGTTCTGCCACCAAAAGAGTATTGCAAGCTTTAGCTAATAATTTTCCCTTTTTAAACCATCTCTCACCACTAATCAGGAGAGTACATGCTCCAACGATGAAGTGCTTTCTAATATGGATGGTTATGTCCCCGATATTAGTTTGAAAACTATCCAAGTTCTACGTGAATATTAGGGCAATTCTTGTGTGATGTTCATTGAAGGCGCATATGGATTCGAACCATTCTCCCTTGATAAAAATATTCCTAATTTCTAGTATAGCCTTGAATAGTTCGAGCCCTGTTGGCTCTGCTCTATTTAACTGCCAACATTTTCGGGTTGACACCATCATGCTTTGGCTCCTTTTGCTGAGAATAGTGGTCAAAGGTATGTGTTATTTCAGGTTCATAAACAACCTGCAATCATAATTGCACCAAACCTTGCAATGATAATTGCTCGAGGCCCAAACATGCACGATCTTAGCATAAAACCTGCAATGATAGCTGCACAAGGAAAGAAAGGTGCATGATCTTGAGTGTACAGGAAGATGTGATCACATGTTGGGTGCCAATGCGCTTTATTTAAGCATTTAAATATTTTTTAAAACATTAAAAATCATAAAATAGTGCCCCTCTGTTGTTTGCAAGAATGGGGGCATTCTTGCAATCAATACCTTTTTGCATCAATAGTCCTAAGTTATTTTTTTTCAACCCAACAATGACATAACCATGGTGATATGACTTATTTAATTCAAATCATGACTTGAATTGACCTTATAAAGGACAAGGAACTAATAAAAATCAAATAAGGGATGACAAAAACAAATTGAAATGACTCCTCACATCATGAAGAAAAACTAAGTAGAAGATAGGTTGGCAAATGGATGGGCTAGTTTGGAGGAATAGAAGGAAGAGATGCAGAACTAGGATTTAAGATCGACTCCAAATGGGGGTTAGCACTTCCCTATGAGCTGATAAGAACAACAAACCTATGTTCCTTAATTCTTTATTTTTGCCACCATGCCACCAGTCACTTTACTCCCTTTACCAACCCTGTTACCTGTCTTATTTCAACTGAAAACCAAATCTGCAACTATACCCCAGTGCCTTTATTGGGATATGGATTCTTTTATTCAAACTAAACTATTGAATCATACTGAAAATCAAAACAACTATGTACAAAATGAACCACCTCTGGTTCATCAGGTAAAGTAATGCTTCAAGAAGCGCTAATTGACTGGGCTTCCAAAGATCTCAGTGTCATCCAAATTTTTCAATATAAAGGTATTGTTATCCATATTTTTTTCTACCTTGAAGGGACCAAACCGAAGGTTATCGAACTTACCATGCTTGGGTTTGTCCTCCCTCCTGACATCCCACCTCAGAACCAGGTCACCTGCTTGAAAAGTATCTTTTTTGTTTTCCTACCAAAGGCTGCGTTGACCTTGCTCTGGTAAGCCTCAATCTTCTCATTTAATGCTTCTCTCCTTTGTTGGACTTCAATCATCTGAAAAATCCTCCTCTGGATTTCATGAGGCTCCTCCACTTCCTCTTGCAAAAATTTAAACACTAGTAGACCGAGTTGGGTTGGAAAAACGACATCCACCCCATAGACTATTTGAAATGGAGAGGTACCCAACGACTTCTTTTTGTTGATCCTATCATTCCATGAGGCATACTTCAGTTTGGAATCCCATGAATTTTTATTTTCAGCCATCAGTTTTTTGATGATCCTCGTGAGGGTTTTATTTGATGACTCTGCCAACCCATTCCCCTGTGGATAATATGGTGTAGACTGTGCCAAGGTAATGTTGTAATTCCCATAGAAATCACTTGTGGCCTTGGATTTGAATGCACGAAAGTTGTCTATTATTAATTTCTTGGGGCATCCAAACCTGGAAAAGACGCTTGTCTCCAAAAAGTTCATGATCACCTTGTCAGTAGCATTCCTGGTAGGAACAACTTCAATCCACTTTGTGAAGTAGTCAGTGGTAGTAAGAATCCACCTGTGATATCCACTGGAGGGTGGGTTTATCTCACCGATGAAATCTAGGCCCCATTGTTGAAATGGGCCATTTGTAGCAATGGGTTGCAGGGGCAGTGAGAGAAATTTCTTCTTTCCAACAAATTTCTGACATTCTTCACAAGATCTGACCATGGAAAACACATCAAAAAATATGGTGGGCCAGTAGAATCCAACCCTTAAAAGTTTGAGGGTTGTGGATTTCCAATGATGGTGCCCCCCCAAAACTCCTCTATGCATATATGTTATAACTTGTTTTGACTCATCTTCATCGAGACACTTCAACAAAATACTAGCAGGGTCTTTCCAATATAAATTCTGGTTTAAAATGCACAGCCTTCAATTTAAGAGACCTAGTTTTGGATTTTTCCAACTCTGGTGGGCATTCTAGGTGCTGTAAAAAATAAATGATATCTCTATACCAGGGTGAAAGAGAATACTTGTCAAGTACCTGCATGGTCTTCTTCTCATCTTGTATAAGTGGAGCATCTGTCTGGATGAAGGTATGGTGTAATTCTAGCGCTTTGCAATTGGAATCAGATAACATTTTTGCAAGGATCTGTCCTTTGATCAACTTAGTGGGATTTATGTGCAAATCATATTCCATAAGTTTGACTATCCATTTTCCCCTCTTCCCCTCATTGTCTAGATGGACAAGGATATCCTTTACACTATTTGTAGGAACATAAGTTGTTATGCTGGACTTCGGAACATAAACCCTGAAGGACTTCAAGGATTTCACTAAGGCATAAGCCTGCTTCTCCAATATATCATATTTCAATTCAGCATCGATGAGTGATTTTTTGAAGAAGGAAATGGGTTGTTCATGCCCATATTCATTCTTTTGCAGCAGTACAACAACAATAGTCTCCTCAGAGGAAAAAGAGAAAATCATGAATTCTTTGGAATAACCTGGACTAACCAAAACAAGGGATTCAATCAGAGCCTGCTTGATCCTTTGGAAGGATGATCTTGCTTCATGTTTCCATTTAATTTCAGCATCGGTTTTTAGCATGTTAGTAATAGGCCTGATGATCTCAACAAAGTTTGGTACAAATTTCCTCAAGAAATTTATTTTTCCTATAAAAGATTGTATGACCTTCTTATTTCTCGGAATGTCAATTTTCTGAATAGAATCTACTCTTTCTGGGTCTATCTTTATCCCTCTTGCATATTTAATGTGGCCTAGGATCTTGCCTTATAACATAACAAAATGAGATTTTTTTGGATTCAAAGATATTCCATACCTTCTGCATTTTTTAAGATTTTCTCCAGGTGTTGTAGATGTTCATCATTGGATTTTGAGAAGATGGTGATGTCATCAAGATATATAAGCATGAACTTGTCCTTGTCACCCACAAATGAAATATCCATGGCCTATGAAAGGTGTTCCCTTCATTCATCAGGCCAAAGGGCATTTTTTCATACATGAATGTGCCCCATGGGGTGGTGAAGGCAGTTTTTTATTTGTCTTCTTCAAGTACCGCTATTTGGTTGTATCTAGAATAACCATCCAACATGTAAATTATGTGATCACCTACTACCTTTTGCAAAATATGGTCCATCTTGGGAAATGGATAGTTGTCTTTCAACGGACACCTGTTCAGGTTTCTGAAGTCCACACATAAGCGTATTTCACCACTCTTTTTTCTTACAGGTACCAGGTTGGCCACCCAATATGAATATCTCAAGGGCACAATGATTTTTTCATCCAACATCCTTTTCAATTCCTTTTCAATAATAGACATTAACAAAGGATTAAATTTTCTAATTTTCTACCTAAATGGCTTTGAGCCCACCTTCAGAGGAATATTGTGTTGAATTATGTCAGTATCAAAGGTCTTCAAGTGCAAAAATATCAACAATTTTTTTCATAAGGCTGATATACCTGTCTCTCTGCTCATCTGGTAGTGTTCTATATATCTTGATAAATTTGGGATCTACAGTTGTCCCAATGTTGTAGTCTACAACCTCTTGTTCCTTACTTTTAATGACAACTTTCATGGAGACATAATTGCTATCAAAAATCCTCTCCAGTGGGACTAAACGCCTTGGAATATGATTTGTTTTAAGCTCCACAATGTTGTGACCAACCACCTTGGTCAGAAAAGGATGCTCAAGTCAACTTTTTTTTTCATTTCCCTTGTTCTCTTGGTCAATGGAGATATTTGAAAATTCCTCAATGGTTTGCAGAAATCTCTTGAGCTCTGGATCATCACTAAAAACCTGCCAGTTCTTAACATTGTTGGGTATAGTTGTCTATGCCTAACCTCCACCTCATATTTAACATTTGGACCAATGGGAGGCCTGAAGGTACTAGCAGCTAGAGCTAAAGAGTCTTCCCTCTGATTTTTATCTCAAGGGACAAAGGAAATATTGAAAGCTAGAAATAAATTGTCAACTATGTCCCATACCTCATTTATGTATTATCTCAACCTCAATTGTTTTGCTTGATAAATGTACTTCAACTGATTAACAACCAGTTCAGAATCACCAAAGACTGCCAATTTTTCAATGGCCATATCCTTAGCAGCTCTCAACCCCAACACCAAGGCCTCATACTCTTCTATGTTGTTGGTTGTTTCGAATTCTAATTTGTATGGGAGTGACACCACCTCTTTTGCAGTGGAAATAACAACTATGCCAGCACCATAACCCTCCTTTGAAGACGAGCCATCAAAATACATCTTCCAAACTTTATTTTCTTGGGCTACCTCTGGTTGATTTCTGCATTTGCTAACTAATGTTTCTAGAGCATCATCATTAATATGAAAAATAGATGACCCAATTTCATCATCTACAACATAAATTGGATGATTACCTAGATTTTGATGATCACTCACAATGTAAGCCAATTTGACTTCTCTGTACAATCTTCTATGTTCTCCTCCGAAAACATGGATGGTGGCATATGTGAGATCCACCTGCAGGGATCCTCCTACTTACTTGGCCTAAGACCTGGATAAAAGCATGCAAACTTGGGAGGTATATTAGCTACAACAATATCCATAACCACACTTTTCATGGGGAACTGAGATAGATAAACAACTAGATCCTCAATTAATCCCAAGAATTTTACCTTTTTGGAATCAAGAGAGTAAAGGTCATGGTATGGCTTGGTAATTTATAGCCCTAGCTCTTCCATGACAACCTTAGGAATGACATTATGAGAGGCCACTGATTCCATTAGGAAATTATGCAGGATTTTGTCATGGACATTCAAGGATATATAAAAAGGTGGGGATGCATCATAACAATCTTCAATGTGTGGGCCAACAGTGATAACATGGTTCTCATCCTGTAGGATTATCACATCAGATGAGATAGCAGAAGCATGTGGCTTCAAAACCTTCATAGTAGACCTCTTGAAAGGATCATTTTTTAGTAACTCTATCAAAAGTACAGGGATCTTGATTTTTCTTAACTCATGCTCTATGTTAAAAGAAGTTGGTTGTCTGTCTGCTTCTTTTACCTCTGGAACAACAAGTTCAGATGGTTGTTTTTGATCTACTTTATTTGTTGTGTCTTTGTTTGGACCTTGCTTGGGAAGGGAATCGGATTTCTTATTTTGAATGGGCACATTTGTTTTTGGACCCCCTGGCCTAGGCCTTAAATCGTACTTATTTTGGGGCTGGCTTTCAAAAATATCTTCTCCCTTTCCATCATCATCAAACTGGTTTGACAATTGAGATGTTTCATAGTCTTGTTGGGTTTGATGATTAGGATAGAGGTCAGTTTCATTAAACAATATTGCAGAGTCATATCCAATGTCATTACCCTCATCCATCTCCTCAACTTCATTGTTTTGAAAAGCGGGAAACAACCCTTTGATCTTCAACATTCCTCCTTTCCCTCTGCATGATTTTTGAGGGGCATTACTAGGTCTTCTAAACTGATTAGTGTTCATGTTTGCAACATCCTCATATGGTCTATTTGGATGCTTAGCTTCCCATTTAAGTTTACCTATTTCTGAAGTCAGGGCTTTCAAGGTTCGAGTCACCTCATCTAGATTTGGGTCAGATTCTACTGTGTTAGAAGAAGAAGGAAGCTCTTCCCTCTTATTCTTTTTGTCCCCATCCTATTTGTTCTTTAATTTTTCTGATGCTAGGATGTTAGACTCAACCTCAATGGCTGCCTCTTTCATAGATAGAAAAGTGGTGGAACTCCTCTCCCTTAACAGGAGAGAAAATTCAACATCAAATGCATTTGCTAATGTGATCTTGGTTGAGGATTTAGTTGGCTTGATCTCATCAAGGATCTTGTTATACATCTTATTGAACCTCTTAGTGAAGTCTGACACAGACTCACCATTCTTCCTCAAAGCTCCAAACTGAGGGATGTAGTACAGGTAATCCCTCCTGTCTCCCCACATTTTTAGAAAGGTCTCATCCAATGCCTCAATACCTGTGATAGAAGTTGGAGTTAGAACATGAAACGACTTCCTTACCTCCCCATCCAGGCTCTATACAAACAACCTCATCCATACATCTGCATGTTCAATGTCAAAATTGTATGCAAAGTTGTAAACTGCTACTAGATGTTTTTCAACAATAATATCTCCTTCACCATTGTATATGGGAAGATATTTCATGTAGTCTCATGTTGGAAATGCATTTAGGTTTTGAGGCATCACTAAAGGTGCATACCTGGCTATAATGATGGCTTCCATCCCGTTGATAACCATGTTTAGGACAACTGGTCTTTGAGGCTGAGGAGGAGATGTTGGTGTGGTTGCTTGAGAAGATGACGAGGTAGAGGTTGAGGCAGGAAATATATGAGGGATTATCACAAGGGGGTTTTAAAAAATAATAATGTCAGGATGCCTTTTGTTGAGGACATGGGTATCCTTTTCAGATGCAACCCTACCTTTGAATGTCAAGGGATGTCTCTAAGAAAGTGTGGACTTCCTTATTTGCCTCTCTGTATTAGAAGTTGTTTTGTCACCATTAAGGTCAAGGTTGATTTTTGAGGCTTTAGTATGCTCAGGATTTGATTTCCTGAATCCCTTCTTGGGAGCCATAATTACTTAATAGTTTTGCATTAAGTGGTGTCGGCAGGTGAAATATGGTAGTCACTTTTGTGCCTGATATTTGTTCACCATCAAAGATAAAATATGATCATTGTCGTTCTCCCAGAGAAATATGCTTCGTTACTCTGTTCCCCGACAATGACGATATAATATGTTGGTCCCAAGGTCTGCACCTCACTGCTAGGGGGGAAATCTAGGCCACCTTAGTTGTTGGAAAGTTTTTTTTTTTTATGAATTAAGTTTGTTTGTTTTGATGGTTAGTTGATAGATAAGTTTTCAAGAACAAGGATCTAGTTGGGCAGTTCAACAACATCAACTACAAGGTTTTCCTTAGCTAGTGGCATGCATTCTAGTAAACAGAAAAATATATAAAGATAAAACAGAGGAAATACTAACAAGCATACAATGTGTGACTTGATGTATGAACTTTTAGGCTTAAAATGATATTTCATATCCAAAATATGTACCTAGACAGAAATCCTCTAAACAAGTTGTATGACAATAAACTATTTACTAAAACAATAGCTGAAATCAAGTTGCATGACAATAAAAATTTCATTGAGACAATAGTTGAAAGGAAAAGAAACCATGCTTTGAATACATTTCAATTTGCATTCAGATAAGATAATAAGACAAACAAGATTTGAGAAAACACATTCTGTCACCAAAAATTATATTCACCAAGTGAAAAACTTAACTATTTTATGCTTCAAAGCCCAACCAAAATCCTGAAGCTTGATACCTCCCAAAAATTGAACCCTTTTACACTCATAGATTCATATATTTATCCTCCTGAAGAGAGGGTTCGAATACATATCTAGGATCTCAGTTCTGAAGTTCAACTTTACATTACATTTAGATCCTGGAGATACTAAGTTCACTGTTAATTCCTAATTACAACTTGTAAACATTTCTTTAAACTGAGTGGAGTTGAGTTCAAGTGTCAGTTCATAGGGATAACTCCCCATCACTTTCGACCTTAACCAAAAACATTGTTCTTATAAAAAAATAGAAATTTATTACAAGTGGCAGTAGTACCTCTAACTAAACCAAAAAAGATTCTATTAGTGCAGTTGAAACTATTGTTGATAACTGAAGTGGAAGAGATGCATAACAAGAGTCTTTCATAAGTTGTAACTGGCTATTAACTCTTCATTGATTCCCATGCATGCTAATAATTGGAGATAAACTCTGAATAGTGGTAGACAAAGCTAGCACAAGTTTCAAATTCTTTTTCTTTTTGACAACTATAGACATTTAGATAATCTCCTTCAGGAACATGCAATTCAGTGGAGAAGGAGGAGGATTTATCAAAGGTGGCTCTTGTAGGCAATTTCAACGGAAAATTGGTTAAGAATGACTCACTAGAGCACTTGTTGGAGGAAGGTTGGAATGCATAGTTAGGGCATAACCTAAAGTTTCATATTTTGGTAAAAGGTTGAATTTGTTTTGAACTTTGGAATGAAATGGAAGTAGATTGCATATTGGCCCATAAATGGCTTTAGGGCCCTTCCAATATGGTCCTAAGACTTTGGAAACCAAAGCTTGAACCTAGAACTGAAGCAATGGTGATTCAATGCATTTGAATACTTCTACCTGGTCTTCCCTGACATCTTTGGACTAAAGGATATTTGATGGCCATTGCAACTTTGAGGAAATTCATTTCCCTAGACAATGACTTTTGGAATCACTTAGAAAAAAGGATTGTTAGGGTTCATGTGGAATTGGATTTAAGAGAGGGATTGAAAGCTTAATTAGAGTTTGATTGGATTTTAGGGTCATTCAATCAAAGATTGGAATACTAGAAGTTTCCCTTTAGGAGTTTTGAATGTCATGAAGTGGATCACCTATGGAGGGTGTTGGTCCTAATGTCTGCACTTGACTTCTAGGGGGCATATCTAGGCCACCTCATTTGTTGAAAAGATTGTTTTTTTTTATGAATTAAGTTTGTTTGTTTTGATGGTCAGTTGATAGATAAGTTTTCAAGAACATGGATCTAGTTGGAAAGTTCAACAACATCAACTACAAGGTTTTCCTTGGTTGGTGGCATGCATTCTGGTAAGAAGAAAAATATATAAAGATAAAACATAGGAAATATTAACAAACATACAATGTGTGACTTGTTGTATGAAATTTTAGACTTAAAATGATATTTCAGATCCAAAAGATCTACCTAGACACAAATCCAGCAAACAGGTTGTATGAAAATAAACTATTTACTGACACAACAACTGAAATCATGTTGCATGACAATAAAAAGTTCATTGAAACAATAGCTGAAAGGAAATGAAACCATTCTTTGCATAAATTTCAATTTGCATTCAAATAAGGTAATAAGACAAACAAGATTTGAGAAAACATATTCTGTCACCAAAAATTATACTCACCAGGTAGAAAGCTTAACAATTTTATGCTTCAAATCCCAACCAAAATCCTAAAGCTTGATACATCGCAAAAATTGAACCCTTTTACATTCATAGATTCATCTATTTATCCTCTTGAAGAGAGGGTTCAAATACCTATCTAGGATCTCAATTTTGAAGTTCAACTTTACATTACATTTAGATCATGTAGATACTAACTCACTGTTATTTCCTAATTACAACTTGTAAACATTTCTTTAAACTGAGTGGAGTTGAGTTCAAGTGTCAGTTCATAGGGATAAATCCCCATCACTTCCGACCTTAGCCAAAACATTGTTCTGATAAAAAAAAACAATTTATTACAAGTGGCAGTAGTACCTCCAACTAAACCAAAAAATATTCTCTCAATGGAACTGGAACTATCATTGATAATTGAAGTGGAAGAGATGCATAACAAGAGTCTTTCATAAGTTGTAACTGGTTGTTGACTCTGCATTGATTCCCATGCATACCAATAACTGGAGATAAACCTTGAATAGTGCTATACCAAGATGGCACATGTTTCAAATTCTTTTTCTTTTTGACAACAATAGACATTTAGATAATCTCCTTCAAGAACATGCAAGTTTTTTGGTGTTTCTTTTACAACTTCTGATATTTTTTTGTAGCTTTGTATGTTGCATCTCAAGAGCTTGGTTTTGTTGCTGCAGATCCTGGATTTGTTGCCTCATGTTATCATTTTGTTTCTTGAGATATTGAACCTAGTGGTTGTTGTCATCCATGTCCTTGTCAGCTTCAATTTTTGGCTTTATTTATGCCTTTACTTTTCCTCCATTTTTTGGGCCCATGCTCTTCCTCAACAACAGGTTTATTGAGGTCAATGGAGAGCTTGGCCTTCCTTGGTCTCATTTCATATCTGGGCCTTTTGTCATTTTTTATCAGTGGTGTCTCTCACAGGTTCCTACACCATTAAAATTTTCCCTTTTATCTCTAATTTTATATCCTATAAAATATGCTCAGGGACCTACTCTGTATATGGACTTATGTCATCAAAATCCTACTCAGGGCCTGGTCCAATTTCCACCAAATTTTGTTCTGATTCTGGATCAACAATGTACTATGTTTTCACAACAACATATTTGATACATGAGGTCTCCCCTTCACTGCATGTATGCCTGGTCTTGTTCCATGTCATCCACTTCAAGGTATGTATGCCCATCTCCTCCAAGTTGGTGAATTCAAAGAGGTCTTCATCAATATCCTAATATTCAATCACTTTGAGGATTTTGGTCTTTTAAAGATGGATCAAACAATGCCTTGGAATTCAACCTCAACTGGTTAGTGAGTCTAGTCTTTCTGTTGGGTTTGCTTGGCATTTTAGGGGCCTGGATCCCCTTTCTCTTTTTTCTATGTTTGGCCACAGGGGAATATTCAATCTGGGCACCTAATGACACAAATTATGCTACAACAATATTGGGACCGACATGCTTACTCCTCCTTTGTCTGGTTGTTTTCAACATGGGAGTTTTGTCTTCCTGCATAACTGTGGGCATAGGATTATCTTCAAACTGTTCAGAAGACGATTGGATTGTTGGGTTGGCCTGTTTTTCTTCCTTTTTGATATAGTTTCTAACATAGACCTTTCCACTTTCCCTTTCCCTCTATTTCGATGTAGAGGACTTTAATTGCCTTCGAGGATTTTACTACCTTTGAGGAGTAATGGATCTTGCTTTCTCTGACCGGGTCCTTCCTTTTTTAGGTAAAGTCATCTTTTTGGCTTGTTGGGAGGCTCTGGATGAACTCCCAGGTTCAGGAGAAACCCTAGATTCCTAGGAAACCTCGAACTGTTGTTCTTTGGGTTGTTGATTAACTTCCTGTTATTCCTGTAACCCTAAAGACACCATAAAATTGGTCAAAGACATTTTCATTTCGCTTAGAGAAAAAAGAACCAATATTTTAATGAACCCCTAGTGATAGAGGCTTCTATGAGAAAATTCTAGGTAACTCTGGATTCTCTTAGACATCTTAGTTAGGCTTTTAAGCAGATAGAAGGAGAGGTTTAGTTCTTTGTCACCGTTTAAATGCATGAGGAATATAATGTGATAATAGTGAACGATTGAGAATCTACCTTCTCATGTGATATATCTTTGAATTGAAGACAAAATTTCCCTCCACTCTTCTTTAATCCAAAGGATTGGGATTCCCTAGCTCCAATCGAGGTTTTGATGTTCTGCCACCGAAAAAGTATTGCAAGCTTCAACTGATATTTTTCCCTTTTTAAACCATCTCTCACCACTAATAAGGAGAGTAAATGCTCCAATGATGAAGTGCTTTCTAATTGCAAACAGAAATCCCCTCCACTCTTCTTTAAGCCAAAGGATTGGGATTCCCTGGATCCAATCAGGTTTTTGATGTTCTACCACGAGAAACTTATTGCAAACTTCATTTAGTAATTTTCCCTTTTTAAAACATCACTCACCACTGATCGTGAGAGTGCATGGTCCAACGATGAAGTTCTCTGTAAGATGGATGGTTATGTCCCCGATCTTAGTATGAAAACCATCAAAGTTCTGCACGAACATTAGGGAAATTCCATTGTGATGTCCATTAGGCACATATGAAGTTGAACCATTCTGCCCTGATAAAAATATCCCTAATTTCTAGTATAGCCTCGAACAGTTTGAGCCATGTTGGCTCTGTTATGTTTAACTGCCAGCGTTATTGAGGTGAAACCATCGTTATTTAGTTGCTTATGCTGAGAATAGTGGTCAATGGTATGCATTATTTTTGGTTCATAAACAACATGCAATCATAACTGCACCAAACCCTGCAATGATAATTGCTCGAGGCCCAAACAACACGATCTTGGCATAAAACCTGCAATGATAGCTACACAGGGAAAGAAATGTGCACGATTTCGAGTGTACAGGAAGATGTGATCACATGTTGGGAACCAACATGCTTTATTTAAACTTTTAAATATTTTTTAAAACATTAAAAATCATATAATAGTGCTTGTTTGTTGTTTGCAAGAATGGGGACATTCTTGAAATCGATACCTTTTTGCATCAATAGGCCTGAGTTATTCTTTTTTCAACCCAGCAGTGACATAACCATGGTGATATGACTTATTTAATTCAAATCATGATTTGAATTGACCTTATAAAGGATAAAGAACTAATAAAAAGAAAATAAGGGATGACAAAAACAAATTGAAATGACTCATCACATCATGAAGAAAAACTATGTAGAAGCTAGGTTCACTGATGGATGGGCTAGTTTGGAGGAATAGAAGGAAGAGGTGAAGACCTAGGATTTACTAGAGGGATCGCCCCACAAACAAAATTTGGACTCCAAACAATAAAATTTTAAGAAAATCTCAAGCTCAAGATATTTTAGAGGACTGTGTCTTTGCCAAGGAGGAAGTTGTTGTTGTTTTGGAAGACAAATAGGATGATAAAGAGATTGACCTTTTTTATCCTCCAACAAATAAAGTCTAGAATCCCCTAGATAAAAGTGATCTTATCTCTCACAAGGTATGCAATATTCTCTAGTTTCTATGCATTTTACTTCAAATGTGGGAAGTTTCACTACTCCTTAGGAACTTCTTATTGGTATTGATAGTATTGAACTTAAGGGAAAGGAGAAATTAGACCCTAGTTCCCCCAAGAAATTTAGGGTTTTTTAAAACTATTCCCTTCAATCAGAGGAGTTCTCAGATTTTTCTTTTTCAGAGAGGTAAGGGCAGGTTGGTGAGGATGATAGTGAAACCCAATAAGGTGAAGAAGTCTAAGTTTCCTCACTCTTCCAACTATCAATTATAATCTCAAAAAATTGTTGAGGTGGAGGATAATGGGAAAATAGATGGAGGGTTATCCCTAACAACAAACAAAATGATGTCCATATGTAGGAATTCTAAAATTTGCAAAGCAAAATATATAGCATCCAAGGAAGTGATGGAGGGAAAACATATGACTATTAATGGGGTTCTTAGAGTAGGAAAAACCTCTAGGAAGGTGACATCATGATTATTCTCTCCCTAAACATGAGAGGGGTAGGGAGTGCCCCTAAATAATGAGCCCTCAGGAGAATGTTGTCTGTCTCCCATACAAATGTCATAATTTTCTAAGAAAATATGTGTCGTGGTTCAAAAGCAATCTCTAGTTTGTCTACAATTCTTTTAAATTGGAATTTTTGCTCCATCGATGTTGAAGGATTGCCAGGGGGTTGGTGAAAAGATGTAGTCCAAGTTTTAACGCCATTTCAACCGCATTTTTTTGCAGGAATCATTCTTGAAGGAGAAGCCAAGGATTTAGGTAAATATCATAATTGTTAACATTTATGGGCCTTGTGGTGATAGAAGAAGTTTTTGGGATCAATTGAGAGAGTGAGAAACTCCAAAAGGTAATAACATCATAGAAGGTGGGGATTTGAATACGACCCTTTTTTTGCGAGAAAGGTTTGGGGGGAAGTGGCAAGAGTTGATCCAATAACATATTACTTTACTCATTGCTTTAAATAAACAAAATTGATTGACATTAAACATGTTCAATTAGTCCTTACTTAGAGGAATTAGAGGGGAAGAGAAGGTATCTCAAAGAGGCTAGACATATTATTAATGCTAGAAAAATTGAGGGAGGAGGTAGAGAGATACATGTCTTGGGTGGGTCATGGAGGTTTATCTGATCACCTACCTATGTTTCTTCAAATAGACAAGGAGGACAAAAAAACACCATCTCCCTTCAAATTTAATCATGATTGGATGACATATGAGGATTTTAGACTAATTATTATAGGAAACTGGAATTTTTATGACCCCTCCTCAAGGGAGTCAACTATGTTTCAATTTGCTTATAATCTCAAACAAGTTAAGAAGCTTGTTGCAAGATGGCCAAAAAGGAAAAAACAAAAAAATCAAGAAGACCTTAAGAAACTTGAAGCAGATATAACTATCCTCTTTGAAAATAATGTCATAGGGGTCTTCAGTGATGATGACAAGCTATCTTTAAGGACTTTGGAGGACAAAAAAAATTCTTTTGGATAAAGAGGAGATAGAATGGAGACTCAAAAGAAGAGTCATTTGATTAGAAGAAGGGGATAATAATACCAAATTCTTTCATAATTATGCCAATTTTAGAAAAAAATGTAAATATTGTATGGGAGATTAGTACTCCTAATGGCTTCAAGAAAATATCCTTTGAAGACATTGCAAATATTGGTAAGGCACATTTCCAAAATCTCTTCATAGACCTAGAAGCTTCAAAAATAGCTGACATTATGAAGGTGAAAATTATGTTCCTTGGATTATTTGATGAGAACATGAATGAGAGATTAGAAGTTGAAGTAAGCAAGGAGGAAATGAAGGAAGTCCTATTATATTTTAAGAAGGCCAAGAGCCTTAGGCTTGATGGTTTGACCATGGAATTTTATTTATACTTTTATGACATGCTAGAAGATGACTTGTTAAGGGTGGTGAAGGAATCAAAAGATTTGGGCAAAGTACTTGGGGCCCTTAACTCTAATTTTAATGTTTTAATTCCCCCAAAAAATGATCCAAATACTTTGGAGGACTTTAGGCCCATCTCCCTTTGTAACCTTATATATAATCTCATCTCAAATATTATAGAAAATAGGTTCAAGGGGATGTTGTCCAAAGTAATCTCAAAAGATTAATTAAGGTTTATTTTCAACAGAAAAGTTCATGAAGTTGTGGGCATATCAAGGAGGGATTGCATATAAATAAAATAGACAAGATCCCAGTAGTAGTGTTGAATATTGACTTAGATAAGGCATATGATAAGGTGAAATGGTTACATTAGGTTGGCTTTGCTTCAAATGGGTATGAATCTACACATAGTAAATTGGATTTTGGGATGTGTGTCTTCAATTTCTTTTTTGTATCAATAAATGGATCTCCATCAAACTTTTTCAATGTGATCCAGGTGGATATTGGTGGCCACCCACATGTTCCAAATTCCAACTAGCTCATCTTGACAATTTTCAGTTCAACATGTTTCTCTATAATGGGGACATTTCTTTATAATTATAGGTTCTGCACTTCTGAGGCTGTCTTGAAGCCCTACACAACATCTAGGTCGATATTGGTGACCACCCATCTAGTCCAACTAGCCTATTTTGGCACTGTTCATCTCAATACATCTTTTTGTACTTCCAGGGACGTTTTGAGACCCTAAACAACATTTTTTGGGCTTTCCACAGTCAAATTGTTGACAAAGACAAATTTTGATGGCATAATGTGTAGTTCTCGAAAATACCTTTCCAACAGGCTATCAATGCCTAAAACGGAGATCGTATGCAAAAGTTACAACCCCGAGAAGTTGATGTACTAACTTACCCCAACAGGGCCCACATGCATTTTGGTGCTTCATCTCCTAGGGTTAGGTTTTTGGATATTTAGGGTTTTGGAATTCATGTTTATTGTAAAATCTCCTTCAGAGCCTCATTGTGATTTTCTTCTTGCGAATGAGCGTAGCCGTCAAATCTCTTCTCAGAGATAAAGATGCCACCATTCTAGCGAGTCTTGCACTCTGTATTTTTACAGTCTATGTACATTTCTTTCATTAATAGAAATAATGTATTGTTGTATTTCTTTGTTTCTAGCAAATTTTATGTGTATTTCATTGTAATATCGTTTCTTTCATTTTGTTTTCTGAAAATAATCTAGATCAGTGGTATGAGAGAAGACTGCTCTTGATCATATTAAGTGCATATTGAAAACAAACAGATCATCGACGCAGACCCCACTACTACTCTCGCGACCGCAACAATTCAACCAGAAGAACCTGTAATACCCCAAGGACGATCCCCAGTTGTATTATGAATTGTAAAAATGTTTTGTAGACTAGTGAGCCGAACAATTATAAGCTGGTAGGCTTATGTGTTAGTAGGTCGGAGAGCTTAGATGCTTAAGGCCATGAGATTGATTTTGTATATGTAATTATGTAGATCATTAATAAAATATAAACATCGTTGTGTGTAGACTGACCATGAAGAAAGAGTGATGAGGTAAGATTCCACAAGGTTGGGTAAGGGAGGAGGCTAAGTGTTTGGGCCTAGGGGCTAAGCTAGGGGGTTACCTCTAAAGGGGATAATAATTTATTATTATTTCTTAAAAGGATAAGGTGGAAAATTGACCAAGTGTTGTCCTAAGTTCCTCGAAAAGGAACGTATGCTAAGTGGAGTGCATGCAGCTCCAGGAAGACAAGTGTTGACCTGGGCACATGCAGTTAAAGCTGAAGAGTCATCTTGTGTTGGGGGTTCGCTCACCATTCTCCGTAGGGGTTTGCTTGCCATTTTTCCATCCTCGGTCTGAATTCATTGGCCTCTGTCATCGACCTCTTGACATCCATGGTCATCCAGAAACCACTCATGGGAGGGGGAAAACCGACCTATGTTACCCTGTGAAACCAACATGTCTGCACTGGCCAAAACCGTGTTCATACCTTAACCATTTTGGGTTGTTGCCTTCTGTTTTTCCTAAACCGTATTGACCCGTTGTTGTTGTCCTCATCTTGTTGGATCTGAGTCAAATATTGACTAAAGAAGCATGTTGTCAGGCCTGTGGGCAACTTTCTCTCCAGGTGAGAGAAGTGGTTGTGGATCCAAGAAGCAGGTTGCAAGGCCTGTGAGCAACTCTCTCCATGTGAGAGAGTGTGCTGAGGAGGTGAGTTCTCCTAGAGGGAGTCCCGTAGCTGCTACAGAGATCTGAGAATTCCAGTCCGTCATGTTGCTGAAGCCCAAGGTAAGGGAGTTGAGTCATCCGATGGACTGTGTGACAGTGAAGGTGTATACTCCTGGGGTGCGACAGGCATGTGGGGAATGAGAGTCTGTGAGAAGTGGGCATAAGTGGCTCCTGGGAGCGAATCATTCCTCTGAAATTGCGTGACTTCCTTTTTTACCTTGCCTAGCCTAGGAATCCCTTGCCCGGTGGAGTTTAGTCCCAGCTCAGGGGTGACCTACTATTGAGAGTGATGAGCAACGCGGTCTAAGGCTGGGAGGTTTGTGGAAGGTCTGCACATAGTTGGTGGATTTTACTCCAGTTAAAAGATAAGTATCATTATGTGCTTATTTATATATGTTATGCATGTCTATGATTCTTGAATGTATCATGTATTCCATTGCATGTATGAATTGTTGTTAATTCTATTTGAGTCTGTATGGTAGTAGTAACTCTGTGGTAATTGTTTTAAATTCGTTAAATATGCATGTTATATATGTGTGTGTGTGTGTGTGTGTGTGTTCCGTAGTAGCATGGCCCGGCATGTGGATGGTCGGGTACATTACAATTTGGTATCAAAGCTAGTCTGTGGAAGACAAGGTGTCCTGGTAGCGTTTCCCGAAAATAGGGTTGATGGTCGGGTACATTACAATTTGGTATCAGAGCCATGGTTTCAATACTCAACCTGGATGGGACATGTTAGTGGAAGTTGAAGAAAAAGTTTCAGAAAAGAATTGTTGTCGAAATGGACAAAATTCAAGTGCAGAACGATGGTTCAAGCACTGATCCTGGATGGACCGGATAAGTGGTCATGAGGATCGAGGTTTAAGGTAGAAATTGTGTCAAGAGGAACCAATTTTGAACTTCAGAGCATTCCTAAGTGCCACAAAGTTACCTTGGTCGTGTTATGAATCTCAAGAGGTGTAGCGACATTGTAAAACCACGACAGACGTGGTATTGGGCCAAAGAGTAATGTTGGCCATAGGATCTGTTCGGAGAATAGGGGAATCCTTAACGACCGTCAGATATGGAGAAAGTATAGGAAGGTTAACCTGGAAGCCTTACCGTTAGATCAAGAAAAGAACGGAAGATAATACACGTGATGAAGGGTGGATTAGAACCGTGGGATCTACGTGAAAATGGTTGTGAATCACAGATCTCACGACATATCGTAACTTCAGAATTCGACAATTCGGAGAAGTGGGATGTGCTAATGCGCGAAATTCCGAAGTCCGAAGCTTTGAAGCTCTGCAGTGGAAGCGCGGTGGGGCCGGATGATGTCGCCAAGGGTGACGTGGACCTTTCTAGGTGCGCCACGTGCCACCACCTGGGTTGGTGACATATGTACTATGTGGACCCGGAGGGTAAAGAAGCCTGAAAATTTGGAATTCGGGAGATTGGAAGGACGCAAGCATGAAAACTTCTGGAACCCGAAGCTCTTAAGCTCCGAAGTCTGAAGCTCTAAAGTCCCGAAGCTCTGATGGAAGAAGTTCCACAGTGGGTATCAGCTATTGGATGCAGAGTAGACGTGGATTGTTGATCCACCCCATTTCGTGAGTTTGTTAGTTCATAACTCTGAGAGTTGTTGTATTGTGATTGGAAGACTTTCGAAGCCGTAGGCCCAAAGTCTCGAGTAAGCGCCTATCGATCTAGCACTTGGCCACTACCCGTGGTGACATGGGTTGGGGGCTAAGAGAAAGGGGCTAGTGCCCAATAATATGTTGCAGAACGAAAGGATCTACGAGAATTATTAGTTTATCGAGAATCGCAAAGAATAAATTCTGCATGCTTTCTTGAATCAGATTGGTTTATGAATACGGTGGAATTTGTTAAGGACTAGTGGCCTAACAAATTTTGGTTGATTTCACATTGTGTTGCAGAGTCAACGATTGTCAAAACCACATTGAATTGTCGCAGAGTGTAGAGAAAGGGAGGAGGCACAGAATGCTTTCAGCTCAGAAAATGAAGTAAAAGGAATGGATGTCCATTTGGGAGTTGAAGGATCGAAATCCAATGGGCATGGAGAAGAGATATATAAGGAAGGGCGCATGATGAAAATCATTGAAAGATTGTAGAAAGATGCCCAAACTCACCGAGCATATAACAAAAAGCTCATGAAAGACAGAGATCAATAGGGGAATTCAACATAAAGTTGATGCGAAACCTGGAAAGGATAGAAAGGAAATTGGACAAGGAGAGTGACTCCAGTAAATCAAGAAGCGTTAACAGGCATCATCGCCACTCCCCGAAGCACTTCAAGAGGAGAGAACACAGTAGCTCAATCCCATCTCCTACCAGAAAGCACAGGAGATCGAGAGAGGATGAACTGAAGGAAGAAATGAACAAGATTAAGCCTCCTACATTTGATGGAGAGCACAAGAAGGAGGAAGATGCCGAGACATGGCTACCTGGCATGAGGAAATATTTCCAACTGCAGAATTATTCCCCTCATGCAGAAGGGAGAATTGCAATGTATCAACTGAATGGAAAAGCATCCATGTGGTGGGATCAACTTGTGCAGGTGTATCACATTAAAGAGAAAGATATTACTTGGAAGGAATTCAAGAAGTATTTCAAAAATAAATACTTGACCAAGAGATACTATGACAGAAAGATGAAAGAGTTCTTTGAACTCAAGTTGGGTAGCATGTCCATTGATGACTATGAACACAGGTTTTTGGAATTGTTGAAGTATGTTTCGTTCATCAAGGATGAGACTGTCAAAATTCAAAGGTATCTGAGTGGACTGCTATCTTCCATCAGTGACAAGATCCAGTACGATGATCCTAAAACTATGGAAGAAACGATAAGGAGAGAAAAATGCTTATATGAGCAGCAAAGAGAAAAGCCTGTTTTCCAGAAAACTTGGGAGGACAAGAAGAAATTCAAGATGGATCGGAGAAATAAGGGAACTAAGACACCCTTTTTCAGAAACAGTCCTCAAGGACATCCATCTTTTAGAGAGCCCATGAAGGCTGAGGTAGGTGGAAAAATGCCAAGACAAACACCTATGGAATGTTGGCGTTGTAAAGGAAATCATAGGTACATAGATTGCCCCCACAGAAGTGACAAAGTGAGAGTTGTCCACAATGTTCAACAGGAAGAAACAATGGAGGACATGGGTAGTAGAGTACCAAGGATCTACGCATCCATGGACAACAAACAAGTAGAGTTTCAATCACATATGATTGAAGTGGAAGGTATGATCAACAATAGACCCATTATTATTTTAATTGATTCAGGAGCTAGTCATAGTTACATAGATTCTAGAATGGTGGAAATTTTTCATTTACCAAGAAGCAAACATGGAAAATCTTGGTTAGTGCAGCTGGCTATAGGAACCAAGAGAAAGGTTGTGGAGTTGGTTAAGTCATGTCCAGTGGACATGAATGGACTGATCACAAAGGTTGAATTGAACATTCTACCTTTAGGTTCCTATGACTGTCTAATTGGGATGGATTGGTTGGACCAACACCATGCCATCTTAGACTGTTGTAACAAGGCATTCACTTGCCTGGATGAGGAAGGGAATCGAAGAACAGTCCAAGGAATTCCCAGAGCAGTTGTTGTCAGATAAATCTCAGCAATGCAGCTGAAGAAGTGCTACAAGAAAGGCTGTCAATTATTTGCAACCCACATGGAGGAAGCATCTAAGGATAAAGTATCAAATCTTGAGGACCATGCAGTACTAAAAGATTCTAAAGATGTATTCCATGAGTTACCAGGACTACCCCTGAAGAGAGATATTGACTTTTCTATAAAGTTGATGCCTGGAGCAGCTCCAGGGTCGAAAATTCCTTACAAAATGAGTACACCAGAGTTGAAAGAACTGCAATTGTAGCTTGAAGAGATTCTGAAGAAGGGGTATATACGCCCAAGTGTGTCACCTTGGGGTGCCCCTGTCCTGTTAGTGAAGAAGAAAGATGGAACGTTAAGATTGTGCATCGATTTTAGACAACTGAACAAAGTGACCATTAAGAACAAGTATCATTTGCCAAGGATCGATGATCTCTTTGATCAATTGAAGGATGCCAAGATATTTTCAAAAATAGATCTCAGGTCAGGATACCACTAGGTAAGAATAAAGGATGAAGACATCAACAAGACCACCTTCAAAACAAGGTTTGGTCATTATGAATTCACAGTGGTGCCATTTGGGTTAATAAATGCACCTGTTGTTTTCATGTGTTTAATGAATGGTGTATTCAAAGAATATCTGGACAAGTTTTTCATAGTATTTTTGGATGACATCTTGGTGTATTCCAAGTCGGAGGAAGAACATGAACAACATTTGAGGATGGTGTTGCAAGTGCTAAGAAAACATCAATTGTATGCCAAATTGAGCAAGTGCTCATTCTATCAAAAGCAGATCCATTATTTGGAGCATATCATTTCCAAAGATGGGATAGTTGTGGATCCTGAGAAGATAGAAGCTATTAGAGAGTGGTCAGTGCCCAAGAATGTAACAAAAGTCAGATCCTTTATGGGTCTAGCTGGCTATTACATAAGGTTCATTGTAGGGTTCTTGAAGATAGCTCACCCTATCACTTCCTTGCAAAGGAAGGAGAATAAATTTCATTGGAAAAAAGAATGTGAGATAAGTTTCCAGCAATTGAAGTAGCTATTAACCAGTGTTCCAATCCTGAGGATCGTAGATCCAAATGTGGATTTCGTGGTTTGCACAGATGCATGCAAAAAAGGACTGGGAGGAGTCCTCAACCATAATGGATTTGTAATATGTTATGAGTCCAGAAAATTGAAAGAGCATGAAAAGAACTATGCAACTCATGATTTGGAGTTGGCAGCCATAGTGCACGCTCTAAAGAAATGGAGGCATTACCTCATGGGAAAGAGATTTGAACTCAGGATAGACCATCATAGTCTGAAGTATCTATTTGATCAACCAACCTTAAATGCTAGTCAAAGTAGGTGGTTGGAATTTATTTGTGAGTATGACTTTGATATCAAGCATATCAAAGAAAAGGAGAACAAAGTGGTTGATGCACTCAACAGAAGAGTGCAATAACTACATGCTATGGCCATTAGCATGTATCAAACTGATATTAAAGGCAAAATTTTGGAACCTGCAAATGTAGATTTGCAGTACATGGAATTGGTAGCAAAGCTACAATAAGGTATGATGCTACAGAAAGTGGAAGATTATAAATTGGGAACTGATGGAACACTCCTGTACAAAAATAGAATTTGTGTACCTAATTCTCAAGAATTGAGAATTATGATCTTGAAGGAAATGCATAATGTGCCTTATGCTGGGCACCCTGGCTATCAGAAAACGGTGGCAACAGTCAAGAGCCAATAATTTTGGCCAGGTATGAAAAAGTAAATTGCAGAATACATCGCTAGATGTATGGAGTGTCACAAGGTCAAGGCTGGGCATAGGCACCCAGCAGGGTTGCTGCAGCCATTAACCATTCATGAGTGGAAGTGGGAAGCGGTGACAATGGATTTAATCATAGGATTACTCGGAACAAACAAGCAGCATGATTCCATAATGGTGGTGGTGGATAAGATTACTAAAGCTGCCCATTTTATTTCATTGAAGACCACTCACAAGGCCGCTAATGTTGTTGATATCTACATGAGGGAAGTAGCAAGATTGCACGGTATTCCCAAGACAATTGTGTCTGATAGAGACCCAAAATTTACCTCAAAGTTATGGAAGGGGTTATTCAAAGGGTTCTGAACAAATCTGAACTTCAGCGCAACCTATCATCCTGAGTCGGATGGGCAGATAGAGAGGGTGAACCAAGTGATAGAAGATATGCTAAGGATGTATGTGATGGACAAACCATCCAAATAGGAAGACTACCTACATTTGGTAGAATTTTCCTGCAACAATGGGTATCAAGTCTCACTGAAGATGAGCCCATTTGAAGCACTTTATGGCAGAAAGTGCAACACTCCAATAAGTTGGGATAACCCAACTGATAGAGCAATAGTTGGGCTAGAGTTTCTCAAGGAAATGGAAGAGAAAATGCTGAAGATTAAGCAGAATTTGAAAGCTGCCCAAGACAGGCAGAAAATTTATGCTGATAAAAACAGAACCCACATAGAGTTTAAAGTGGGAGAACATGTTTTCTTGAAAGTGAAAACTAACAGAAGTTCCCTGAAGCTGGGAAACTATTCCAAGATGGCGGCCATATTTTGTGGGGCATTTGAAATTGTAGAAAAGATTGGACCAGTTGCATATATGTTTGCATTGCCTGCATCCATGATTATACATAATGTGTTTCATGTTTCTTTGCTTAAGAAATATATACCTGATGCTAATCATGTTATTGATTGGAATGTGATTCAAGTGGAGCAAGAAGGCATCTTGCAAGTGCACCCGATGCGCATATTGGACCGGAAGGACAAACAACTCCGGAATCGAGCCATAGAGCTTGTAAAGGTCTAGTGGACATGGTATGGTCCCGAGGATGCAACATGGGAGCATGAGGATGCCATGTAGGTAGAATACCCACATCTTTTTGAAGATTTTGAAAATCTTGCTGACGTTGTGTAAAGTTGCACTGAGGACAGTGCAAAAATAAGGGGAGGGGATTGTAATACCCCAAGGATGAGCCCCAGTTGTATTATGAATTGTAAACATGTTTTGTAGGCTGGTGAGCCGAGCAATTATAAGCTGATAGGCTTATGTGTTAGTAGGCCGGAGAGCCTAGATGCTTAAGGCCATGAGGCTGATTTCGTATATGTAATTATGCACATCATTAATAAAATATAAACATTGTCGTGTGTATACTGACCACGAATAAAGAGTGATGGGGGACTAAGCTTCCACAAGGTTGGGTAAGGGATGAGGCTAAGTGTTTGGGCCTAGGGGCTAAGCTAGGGGGCTTACCTCTAAAGGGGATAATAATTTATTATTATTTCCTAAAAGGCTAAGGTGGAAAATTGACCAAGTGTTGTCCTAAGTTACTGAAAAAGGAACGTATTCTAAGTGGAGTGCATGCAGCTCCAGGAAGATAGGTGTCGACCTAGGCGCATGCAGTTAAAGCTGAAGAGTCAACTCGTGTTGGGGGTTCGCTAGCCATTCTCTGTGAGGGTTCTCTTGCCATTTTTCCATCCTCCGTCTGAACTCATTGGCCTTTGTCATCGACCTCTGGACATCCAAGGTCATCCAAGAAACCACTCACGGGAGGGGGAAAACCGACCTGTGTTACCTTGTGAAACCAGCATGTTCGCACTAGCCAAAACCGTGTTCGTACCTTAACCATTTTGGGTCATTGCCTTCTGTTTTTCCTGAACCGTATTGACCCATTGTTGTTTTCATCATCTTGTTGGATCTGAGTCGAATATTGAATGAAGAAGCAGGCTATTAGGCCTATGGGAAACTTTCTCTCTAGGTGAGAGAAGTGGTTGTGGATCGAAGAAGCAGGTTGTTAGGCCTGTGAGAAACTCTCTCGAGGTGAGAGAGTGTGCTGAGGAGGTGAGTTCTCCTGGAGGGAGTCTTGTAGCTACTACATAGCTCTGAGAATTCCGGTCCGGCCTATTTTTGAAGCCCAAGGCAAGGGAGGTGAAGCATCCGATGGACTGTGTGACAATGAAGGTGTATACTCCTGGGGTGGGATAGGCAAGTGGGGAATGAGAGTCTATGAGAAGTGGACGTAAGTGGCTCCTGGGAGCGAATCCTTCCTCTGAAATTGTGTGACTTCCTTGTTGACCTTGCCTAGCCTAGGAATCCCTTGCTCGGTGGAGTTTAGTTCCAGCTCGGGGGTGACCTACTACTGAGAGTGATGAGCAACATGGTCTAAGGCTAGGAGGTTCATGGAAGGTCTGCATGCAATTGATTTATTTTACTCCAGTTAAAAGATAAGTATCATTATGTGCTTATTTATATATGTTATGCATGTCTGTGATTCTTGAATGTATCATGTATTCCATTACATGTATGAATTGTTGTTAATTCTATTTGAGTCTGTATGGTAGCAGTAACTCTGTGATAATTGTTTTAAATTTGTTAAATATGCATGCTATATATATATGTATGCTCTGTAGTAGTGTGGCCCGGCCTGTGGATGGCTGAGTACGTTACAATTTGGTATCGGAGCTAGTCTGTGGAAGGCAAGGTGTTTTGGTAGCATTGCCTGATAGTGGGGTTGATGGTAGGGTACGTTACAGAACCAGTAGATCCTGAAGAGGGGGAGTGCCTCTTCCATTCACATATGTGGGTGAAAGGGATCCCATTGCATTTCATTGTTGATAGCGACAGCGAGAAAAACCTAATCTCAGTTGAGATCGTCAAACAATTGGGGTTATCTACAACACCACAACCATAATCATACAACATTGGGTGGCTTCACCAGGGACAAGATCTCTGTGTCAGCCAACAGTGTCGCATGTCCTATGGCATCCAACCCTTCAAGGATGAGGTAGTGTGTAACGTTTCCCCTCTTAATTTCTATGATGTTGTTTTGGGCCAACCATATATGTGGAAACACCATGTTCTTTATGAGTCTCGACCATGTAGTGTCATTATTACTATAGGGGGTCATATCTACAGGATACCAGAGGTAGTTTCGACTAATGTTTCACCAAAATTGTGTCGCAAGGTAATCTCTCATACTGCAAAATTCATCCTCTTCACAGTTTGTTCAAAGGATGCACAGAAGGCCACTACAACCATTGCAACCTCAACACCTTTTATCCAGCAGAAGCAAATTTCATAAGAGAAAGAATATATTGTTTCTTCACCTAAGATGGTGCTTACACAATGCCGCATAGCGCTTAGAGACAATAGGTTGGTGGAACAAATTCCACCCTACCCGCAATAGGTTCATGATAGCCTTCCACAGACCAACCATCACAACTTCTCCAACAAGGCACATAACTCACCAAGATTCAGATTCAGAAAACACTTTCCCCTCTTATCTGGGAACTCAACGCAATGGATACCATTTCTTCATAATGGGGGAGGACTCATCCAGGTGGATATTGGTGGCCAGCCACATGTTCCAAATTCCAATCGTCTCATCTTGACACTTTTAGTTCAACACGTTTCTCTATAATGGGGACATTTATTTATAATTATGGGTTCTGCACTTCTGAGGCTATCTTGAAGCCCTACACAACATCCAGGTGGATATTGGTGATTGCCCATCTAGTCCAATTGGCCTATTTTGGTAGTGATCATATCAGTACATCTTTCTGTACTTCCAAGGCCGTTTTGAGGCCCTAAACAATTTTTTTTGGGCTTGCCACAATCAAATTGTTGACAAAGTCACAGTTTGACGACATAATGTGTAGTTCTCAAAAATACCTTTCCAATGGGCTATCACACGCCTAAAAGGGAGATCGTATGCAAAATTTACGACCCCGATAAGTTGATGTACTAACTTACCCCAATGGGGCCCACATGAATTTTGGTGCTTCATCTCCTAGGGTTAGGTTTTTGGATGTCTAGGGTTTTGGAATTCATGTTTATTATAAAAAGGCCTTGAAAGCCTCATTGTAGTCTTCTTCTTGCGAATGAGCGTAGTCGTCACATCTCTTCTTAGAGATAAAGCTACCACCATTCTAGCGAGTCTTGCATTCTGTATTTTTACAGTCTCTGTACTTTTTTTTCATTAATAGAAATCATGTATTGTTGTATTTCTCTGTTTCTGGAAATTTTTATGTGTATTTCATTGTAATATATCTTCTTTCATTTCGTTCTAAAAATAATCTGGATCACAATGCCTAGAAGGGGCTTGGATAGGGTTGTCCCATGTACCCATTCTTGTTTATTAGTAGTTGAAGGATTGAGCCAATTAATTTCAGAAGCAAAAAGGTTGGGTGATATTAGAGGTATTAGAATGGTGGGGTTTGTGTCTCTCTCTCACTCATTGTTTGTGGATGATAACTTTCTCTTCAGTCATGGTTCTCTCCAAGAACCAAATATTTTAAAGGGTATTCTAGAAACATACAACAATGAAATTGGGATGGAGGTAAATTTATATAAATCTTATATGATCTTCAATGAATTAGGTCCTTAATTGGAAAATCAAAATTTATAGATATTAGTCATTCCTTCAAGCCTCGTCGATTAAGGAGTAAAGTATCTAGGGTTCAACCTCAAACTAAATGACTATAGACATGATGATTGGTTGTGGTTATTTAAAAGAATTGAAGCTTGGATATCTAGTTGGTATCATGGTTGGTTATCTTGTGGAGGAAGATTGATTCTTGCAAAGGAAATTTTGGAAAACATACTTGTATATTGGTTATCTATTTTGCACGTGCCAAATGGAATTATTTGTAAGAATAGAAAGAAAAAGCTTCAACTTCCTCTAGGTAGGAAGGAAGCAAATAGAGGGGATCCCACTTGTAAAATGGTCAAAATTAGCAAGGCCAAAAGAGGTAGAAGGATGGGATTTGAAGAACATATATGTATTGAGTTAAGCTTTGGCTACAAAAAAGCATGTGGAGATTCTTCTTCAATAAAGGATTATGGAGCAAAGTCATGAGAAATAAATATTTAAAGGTTGCTCTTTGGAGGATTGGATAATGATAGAAATAAAATCTATCAAGGGGCATCCATTTTTTGGAAGGGTTTGGTGAGAGCTTTTCCAATTATAGGAAGATGGGTTGGATGGAATATAGGTAGAGGAGATAGGCTTCGATTAGGGAAAGACCCCTAGGTTAATTGTAGTGGAAAAAATAGATTATCAAGAGAATTGAATTCATAACTATATGTTCAAAGAAAAAAAACTATCATATTCTTAGGGTGCCAAGGGGTTGGTTCCATCGTTGGTTGTCAGTTGAAGCTCTGAACTTGCAAGGTAATCGGGTATAAGAATGGGCAAATTATACCCAATTGTTAAATCATAGTGTAATTTTCTTACAAGATCTTGAGGACGAATTTCAATGGAATTGGAATAAATCCACATGTACTCTTTCTATTAAATTAAGGTATGAAGCCTTGATAGCTCAAGACCTTACTATGGAAAGGATCTGGTGGTGGAGGATAATATGGAAGCTAGGCTACCCACTCAAATTTAGAATCTTCACTTGGCTAGCTCTGTCCAATAAGATCCTCACATGGGACAATGGTCAAAAACAAAGTTTGAATGGCCTAAATCAATGTATATATTTTGTGCAAGGTAGAAGGAGAATCAATTGACCATATCTTTGTTTCATGTTCCTTCGAAAATTATTTTGGAATGAAATGCTCCAGATAGTGTGTAAGGCCAACAAGTGGAATAATAACACTCTTATGGAATGTTTTGAGGCTCGGTTGATTGATCCCTCATTCAAGTCTCATTAATCTTTACCATGTTATGTTCTATGTGGCTTATGGTTGTGTGTTAATAAAATGATTTTTCAAGAAAGTACCATGGTTGTTGGTCTGGTGTCCCAAAAAATTAGGCTCGCTTATAGAGAACAATGGAAAGAACCTAAGATGAAGTTTATAAGGATTCTTAAGGAGCCAACCATTAAATTCACCAAAGTGTGGGGATTCTTTGATGGTGCGAGCCAAGGAACCCTAGGTTTGTTTGGAGTGGGGGCAATTCCTTTTTTGGATAAGCATCACTATTTCACTATCAAACATAGTGTTAAGATAGGTACAAATAACAAAGCATATTTTTTTTCTCTTTGGGTATCTATGAAATTTCATACAGATCAAGGTTTAAGGAATTTGCAAGTACTAGGTGACTCCAAGTTGTTGATGGGTGAAATTACCAATTTGGCTCTAGGACCTATATTAAACAGTCTTTGAGGTAAAATCTTGGTTTGATAGTATCCCTTACTCCCATATTTACATAGAATTCAATAAAAAAGCAGACTCCCTCTCAAAGGATGCTCTTAACCTGTAAGAAGGCTCTCTGATTTACCAAGAATTCAAGGCAGATCAAGCCTCATCAATTTTTGTTTTGTCCATTTTATAATCTCGAAGCTAGACTAAAGCAAATAGTCTTAGAGTCATGTGTTGTTTTTTTTATAAAAAGGTTTTTTGATGATAACCTAAGGACTTTTTTTACTTTAAAATATTTTGTTAAAAATAAAAGACTAGAATATACAAATACTAGAAGTTTAGAGGACTTAATCTATTTTGCAAGAGTTTAAATGTATGTATATATATATAACACGGAGAAAATGACAAACATATAAATCTTTTTTTAAATGTAAGTCAAACAATGAATACATAAATACATCATGGTGTTAAAGATTGAAATGCTATTTATACATATGTATTTGGATTTTTTGTATATATACATTTGTTCAATTCCCATAATGATATGAATAAAGCTCATAGTGAATATGTTATAATGGCTTCCAACCTATATGTATTGGAAAGTTGTTTTTGATTCAAAATTAAATAACAGGATAACTACTATTTTCGGGGAAAAATATTCCTTCATATATAAAAAAAAAATACATTTATTCAAAATATTTTAAAATTAAATTATTATATATATGATGAGTGGTGGGAATCAAAGAGTGTGTGAATATTTTGGATATGTATATATACTCTCATTTTTATTATTTATTTTTTTAAAGTAAAAGATGGATGATTAAAGTGTGCATTTGTTACTTGTAGTTGACTTTGCACATCTATATATCTCTCGCTTTTATTATTTATTTTTTAGAATGAAAAATAAAAATAGATAATGAAGGTGTGCATTTGTCACTTATAAATTTATAATTGACAGGTGTGCATTTGTCCCTTATAGTTTACACCCTTTGGTCGAGCACTCCGTACCTCGCCCTCTTTACTCAGGCGAGCCAAACCCCGAAGAATTGAGAAAATAATTTCTCGGTTCTGCTACTTCACTTTACTCTTACCAACTACCCACCTGCTTCAACAACCTAACCACGCACTGTTTGGGGCAAAGGTAAGTCGTGAAGGTGGTTGAAGCAGGTGGGTAGTCGGTAAGAGTATAGGTAAATAGGCAGCTGAGTAAGGGTAAATAGTCCATCCAGGTCTAAGTGCTGCCCCCTGCCCCCCGCGTGATTCAATCTAAGACATTTTTACTAAATTATAATATTTTGAAAAATGTGTTTATAATATCAAAATCACCTATACCTAACTTCATTCACATTCATTAAAAAAAAAATGAATTTATATTTTTATATTAATAGAAACCCAATCACATTATTATTTATCCTCAAACCACATTCCTATAAAATTAATTTAATATTAATTTAAACTAAATTTTTTATATACTCCAAAATTCAATGTCATTCATACAATAATATTTTGCAATGTCATTCATGATGAAACACATAAACGTTTTTTTATTCGAAGAAACACAAACTTTTTTTATTTGAAAAAAGACATAAAACTTTTTATTTCTAAGATTGTAATTGATGTGAAATATTTTCTCTAATTTATAATATTAATTTATTTTTTTTTATAATTTATAATAAGATTTATTTTAAATTTAGATTTATCAAGCATATCGATAGAAAAATTAAATTTTTTAAGGTGTAATTTTTTTAATTATTTCATTACATGTAAAGTATTAATTTATTCATGCTAAATGATAAAAAAAATTACACCTTAAGAAATTTGATCCTTCCCAATGTTTACATTGATTTAATATTTTAGATGTTGTCATGTACATGTGTACATGCATTTTATAAGTTGTCATATACATGTGCATACATAGTTATTTATTTATTTATTTTTAATTTTTTGTTGTTGTAATGTAACGTCATATGACAACATCTCCCCCATAGTGGGTTGTATAACACCAAACTACTCTTCATTGCAATTAAAAAAAAAACATATAATGATGCTTGAGTTTTCTGGAACTAAATTGTATATAAGATTTTTAGATGTCCAATGTTTCAAGTGAACATTCCACCCATGGTAAAAGACACATAAAATTGAAATACTAATAATCAAAAGTGCTAGGATGATTTTTTTTTACTTTCTTCCTTTATTTACTTTTTATTTTTACACTTGGCTCTTCTACTATTATAAACATAATTTGATTTGCTTTCTTCCTTTATTAATCCCTTTTATAGTTATTATTATTATTTTTTACCCAACACACTGTTTCAATTATATTTCACAACAGTTTTTGTTTTTTATTTTTATTTTTTTACAATGATTATCCATTTTGTCCCATCACTCTTTTTTATTATTATTTCAGCTTTGTGCCCGTAACAATAGATAAAATATCCACTAAAAATATTAGACATTTAAAAATCGCATACACAATTTATGTTAAAAAAATTCAAACATCATTATGACTATTACTAACTATGAAATCCGCACACTTACAACCATAAAACTTATATTATTATAATTGAAGAAAAAAAAGATATTAACTTATATTATTATAATTGAAGAAAAAAAAGATATTAAAAGAGTTAGAGGGAACGAATCTCTTTTACATACTAATGATTCTTTACGCTTGAACTTAAGCTCAAAACTAAAAATATAAAATAAATAATGATCTCCTTGATGATTACAATTGTGGTTCATAATTTTTTAAATGAAGATATATATATTTATTAAGACAAAATTTATTATTCTTTATTTAAGTAGAGAATATTGTAATCAATATGTATGTTTTGATTATCATATATTATATTAATTTAGTTAATATTTCCTTTAGATGAGGTGATAGGGATGTATGTTTTGATTATCGTATATTATATTAATTTAGTTAATGTTTTTTTTAATATTTCTCTTAGATGAGGTGATAGGGATGCATAAGAACTATTTAATGTCACTACTTGTTGATCAATTTGTTGATCATAATGGTTCATACTTGGAAATAGTTAATGGTATGGGAAAGATTATGCATGAAAGTGAAGGACACTGTATGATCCATTCTTTGATTAATGCCCACATGCGAGAGTTTGATGATGGGAGAGGAGCAATAAGAGAATACTTTAGATCACCTACGACTAGAAATGAGGAGGAAAGGATGCAAAGGATGCAGGCACATGAAAACCTTAATCGTAATGATGGTGAGGGAAGTGTTGCTAGCTAAACCACTTCATTGCATGCTAGCCTACCTATGGTATAAGATTGCCTTTACAGTGGCTTCCTAATTGCATAGTTGACAACGGGGGGTAAAGCAGAGAAAGAAGATGAGTGTTTGAGAAAAATGGAATGCAGAGGTCCCATCCTAGTGAATGAGGCACCTATGATCCCAAGGAGAAGGGAGATCAGGTAGAGGTAGAAAAGGGTCGAAACAAGCCACTAGTGTGTAGGGGCTAGCCACCATCCTGGAAAAAGTAGCGGTAGCATTAGTGTCATCGATCTAGGACTGGTTGAAAGCTAACAAAGGCACAAAGGATAACTAAGGAATTCAATGAGAGGCACAAACTACTACAATTCAACACTTCTATCATATAAAAGAAAAGGTCTAAGAGAAGAGGGGGAACATAAGAGATTCCAAAATTGATGCAGAGTTGTCCAACATTACATTATGTCAGATAATGCCTTCTCTAAGAACCACAATACCCTATTTTAACTCACCTTATATGTATATTGACATGTCAAAGAGCTCATACTCAAGCACCTGAATGAAAGAGAGGAGAACAACACCAATTCCCTACAAGACATAAAGGCCTAATTAAAATAGTTCATTGGCGATTACCACTTTCTCTTCTAATCCATTCAAGGTTGAGAATGTCACTTAAGAGAAAGAAAAGCAACCACTCAGTACAAACCCTTTATACCCCTCTCTTTGAAAATAAAAATGAATAAATACACAAGAGCTCAAGCTCCACTTCCCCTCTCTCTATATATATATATTTTATTTTTATTTTTTATATTTTTGTATTTTTTTCTAATTTAATTTTAAAGGCTATAGATCAATTTATTTGGAATACTCTCTTTTTCGTATAAGAAAAAAGATTACAGCCATAAGCCATACTAAGATACATATGTTTGTTATAGTATGTTTTCAAGATGCCAAAGCTAAAGGCATGTTAATATCGAGAATAAATGGTTTTTTGGGATGAAAACTCTATTGGCCTTGAGTTGAGTTGTATAAGTCAAAGCAAAGGCTACAACATGAGTCCCTTGTAATAATTATATTTTTTTTATTTTGTAATGCATAGAAATTTCCACTTATTTACAAAAGAAAAAAAATAAAATTCATATTCTATTTTTTATCCTAAATTTTTAAGAACTATCTCATTCAACCATCTTATTGTCCGTTTTGAAAAAAAAATCATTTAAAAAATGGCAGTAGCTAAATCCATTAAAAATTACATATTCCAAGGCTCTACTTGCATCACATTAAATATTCGTAGGTGGTATTTGTGTTCAAATCATTTAAAAAATGGAGTAGATAAATCCATTAAAAACTACATATTCCAAGGCTCTACTTGCATCACATTAAATATTCGTAGGTGGTATCTGTCAGATTCATCATGTGATGCACTATAACCTTGGCACGTTGTGCACAGGTTATAGTGTTGGCACCTTGCCCTTTTCTCTTAATGATGAGTATATATGATGGGTACCATGATGGTTTTCATTACATGGGTTTCTATAAATCCCCATCGTGAGTCACGATCTTCACTAAGCACCAACTCCAATGACTCCACGATCTTCACTAAGCACCAACTCCACTCTCATGGTAGAAGGCATTCATGGAAGAAGATGAAGATGGGTAATTTATTTATGCTTTCCTGGTTGATTATTTTACATCTTCGAAGGATGAAGATGAACACACTACTCATAGCATCCATGTTGGCATTTTTTTGCTTTAAAGTACGAAGATGAACACATTGCTCATGGATGCCTCTTTGGCATTTTGCTACCTAATACAATGTTTTGTTGCCATGGAGAAACTATTATGGTGTTTCTCTATTTCGGTATAGATTTTGAGCATAGTTGATTTCTTTTATAGCATTGTTTAGTATATCTATTATTTGATTAAAAACTCAAATGGTTGTTCAATTCATTGTCATTTATAAATAAGTACGAAAAGCATTTTATGAGTTTTTGTGGTCAACAAGACTTTGTTGTATGCAAACATTCATGCATTGAAGGGTTGGGTGCAGTCTTAATGCAGGATAATCATGTAATTTATTATGAATCTATAAAGCTTAAGGAACAAGAAATACATCATGTAACATATGGTTTAGAGTTAGCCATAATATTACACGCACTAAATATGTGGCGACATTATTTGATAAATGGAAATTTCTATTAATGTCAGACAATATTGTTTTAAAATACCTATTTAATAAACAAAATCTCAACATTTGTTAGGGAAATTGGTTAGCCTTCTTAAGCAAATATGATATTGAGATAAGACATATAAAGGGAAAACAAAATAAGGTAGTTGACACCTTGAGCAGACATGCAAATATGATTTATATAGTTATGAGAAGTAATTAGGAAACTGATTTAGAGGAAAAAGTCAAGATGGCGGCATAAAAGGATAAAGAATATAATGATACAAGCTCTTAGAAAATGCAACGAAACTTAGCATCAATTATATTTATCTTCTTCCTCTTAAAGCAATCGACACTCAACAAAAGAAAAGTGAGGAAAAAACCATTGACACCCAAAATTAGAAAATAATAAAGCCAAAGAGAACCAAGGAGTAATACCCGATGCACCAAAATGATTAAATATTACAAGCTTCATAAAATAAAGCAATTCCTTCTTTGCTTAAAATTCTCGTGGAACCAATGTTTATGTAACAAAATGAAATTAATATATTTAACTTCAATTTTATGTATTTTTCTAAATAAAATTAGGATAAAGATTATTGAGCATAAGTGCTATCATGGTTTGACATACAAGGGGGGAATATCTTTTCAATAAATGCAAATGGTCATGGCAACATTCTAGAGTAGGCATGTATTAAGATAAAATCTATCCTAGTAAAAATAGGATAAATATTGTCTAGCATGAGTGTTAGCATGGCTTGGTATGTGAGAATCCATTTTGGACCTGTCACTTGAAATAATGTTAGCTTTGCAAAGTTGCCATTATTTCAAGTGGAAACTATAGAATGATGTCACCCACCATCTGCAAGCAACATAAAGTCGTTATCCTCGTCACATGTTGAGCTGAAATGTCACTCACACTTGACAGGTAGTTCCTTGAACTCTATAAGAGGATATTACTTGTTTAAGGTCCATGTCTCTTATTAGAGTCCATCTTACACTTTATTGTGTGAATAATAAATTTGGGTACATTATGAATGACATATTGGAATTGTTTTAACGATTATAAAATCGTTTATCCTATCATATTTTCTATTGGGTAGACACCTAGCTATAGGCAAAATCATGACCTTGTTACAAAGTGGCGAATATAAAGTATCATATTAGGATCCACTTAAACCATTTTGGCTTGTTGGACATGTGTTAAGCCCCTTTGTTGATGAAGGGAAACCAATTCTGAGAGGTCAAATATATTCACATAAAAATATGCTAAAAAAATATTTTACTTTACATAAATTATCCCAAAATTTTGGACTTTTTTTTCTATATCTGGCGAAATCGACAACTAGGTCGGTCTAGTGCTCGCGTGACACAAGGTCGATTCCAACCGCTACCACTATATCCTCTAGGCATGCCCACGTTTCCTTACACGTGACACACACGGAAAGTCGAGGTTTGAATCGACAACCTCACATAATGGAGTTCCTTAGCAGTGTAGTCCATTGTCAACTGATCTACAGCCCAAGATCTCCAAAAAATTGGACTCAAATTTATATTTAATTGATGTTTTTTTATATATATATTTGGTATATGTAAATGTATTTAATTAATCTAAACTAAATTATAAATTTCAAGTGTACATTAACACACCATACAAATCTCACTTTAATATAAGATAAATAAATTGAACCTTCATTTGTTTTTTAAATAAAAATTAAAAACTTTATCAATTTGTTATGAAATATTGAAATTAATTTACAGTTTGAGAAATGAAGGCAATATCCCATTGATAGGGACCTTAATACTAGAACATGAACTAACCAACATATACAAAAGAAACTTCAAAGAATTGATCAAGAATTTCTTTGGGATTTAGTTGATCAAACTCTATAGTTCTCAAGATCTAATAATTTGCAATGGTCTATTGAAGTGGTCCAAATCCAACCAAATGACTCATATTCATGGGAATGGTAGTAGTGTCATACATTATGTGATATCTGATATCCCCATATAGAACCAAAGAGTAACTCTCAACATCTTAAGTGACCATGATCCTGACTCAGATCATAGACCTTTAACCCTAACTCTAAACTTTGTCATGCACAAAATCCTCATAGAAGAGAATTCTTATAACCAAAATCACTTGATCTTTGACAAAAATAAAGATGATCATATTCTAAAGGATTTAAATAATGATTAAACCTCCTATCAATTAAGGACGATATTGAAGGCCTCTATCATAATTTTACGAAAACCCTCTCTATCTCCATTAACAAGTTCTCTATCAAGATGTTAATTAAAAAGGAAAATAGAACGAATGACCCTTGGTATGATAAAGAGTGTAAGGTTGCTAGAAAATCCATTAGGGATATTTCTAGCGGGTCCCTAAAATCCAACGAGATAAATGAGTACAAGGCCCTAATTAAAAGAAAAAAAAAGTATTATATAAACATACGATGAGAGAAGCTTTTACACCTCTAAAAGATAGATCCTAAGAAATTATGGAGGCAAACTATAACTCGTAAAACTAAAGAGACCAATATGATTCCTTTAAGGGATTGTAATTATTACCTTAAAAATATTTATGAATCCCCAAATGTCATGGAAAACATCCAAACCATTTCTATATAGGAGGAAGTTTTTTTCTTTAGAAGACATCAAATTTGGGGTTAAGAGGCTCGCAAATGGGAAAGCTAAGGACATTGAATGTTACCAAGCATAAATCTTAAAAATTGTACGGCCCTATCATTATCCATTACATTCACAAGATCTTCAATTTAGCAATCAAACAAGGTTTCCCTAAACCTTGGACTCAAAGTCTCATTTTTCTTATTTTTAAAAGTGAAGATAAAAACAATTCTTCTAATTAAGGACCATTATGATTATCCCTCTTTTAGCCAAGTTATATGGATTTATTATGGAAAACAAGATCAACACATGGCTAGAAAGCCATGGAAAAGGAACTAAACCCCGAGTCATATTTTAGAGATATCATTCAATTGTGGACCACCTTGTTATGCTTAGGATCATTTCCCAAAGGTGTCACAAAAATCAAACCAATCTCCTATGTTGCTTTGTTGACTTTAGAAAAGAATTTGACATGATGCTCGAAACTAACCTTTGGAATATATTAAAAGAGCTAAAATCTCCTTTCAAGTTGGGAGTTGTTGCGATAAGGCTGTACAAGAATGTTATGGCCAAGTTTAGGAACACTTAGGGATAGTCAAAAGAAAGTAATTGTAATATAGGAGCTAAGCAAGGTTATCTCCTATCCCCTAACCTTTTGGCATATACCTCAACAAGTTAGAGGGTTGTTTGGAGGAAGCAATGTGTCAGCATGTCTCTAGCTGGAATAGTCATCATCCTTCGTCTTTATGTTGATGATATTGCTCGTATGGCAAAGAGTCCCTATAATATCAAAAAGAAACTAAAAACTCTCAAGGATTTTTTCTCTAGTATTGGTATGATTGTTAACATCGACAAAAAAAAAGGTTATGATAATCAAATACAAAAAGATCACTTATGATGATGTTGTGTATGACAACAACAAACTGGAGGAAGTGACTTCATACAAATATCTCAAAACCGATCTTTATAACAAGCCTAATTGGAACTATAGCATTGAGCAAGGGATAAATGGAGGGTGGAAAGATTATTATGGTCTTGAAAACAATTGTAAATCAACAAACCTTTGGCTTTAGGATAATAATAAACTCCTATTTGAGTCTCTCATCACTCATGTTATCTTATATGTTTGTGAAGTTTGGGGTTACAACATCTCTAGAGAATCATGGAGAAATATAGGGCAAATCCAAAAGTGTTCTATAACTTTTAACCTTAAAATTAAAGGCAATACACCATATCCTTTTCTCCTCATAGAAGCGAGTCTTTCCCCATTTGAGAGCATGGATATGACTAGGTACTTAATGTACAAGGACAAGATAAACAACATGGAAGAAAATAGGCTTCCTAAGGTTGCTTCAAACTCCAATCAAAACCACCTATGACTCAAGCGGGGGTGGCTTAAAGATGCCAAGTCTTAGCTAAATCATTGGGGTACTGAGGAAGAGGTCACTTCGTAGAATAATAATAATATTGAAAATGTTATTACATCTAAGTTTAAGGAAAACTTTTGGTGCAATAAATAATTAGATGATAAGAAGAAAATTAAGTATACTACAAGGAGGTGATCGACCATAATATAGAAGATCAAAAGTATCTCTCTGTTTTAACTAATTCAAAGAAGAAAAACAATATTGTTAAAATAAGAGCAAACTCTCACTAGTTCCATAGAGAAACAACACATTCAACAATTCCTAAAATGTCAGGTGTCGAAAGACTTTGCCATCTTTGTGACACTAAGAGGGTTGAAGATGAAAAAACTCGTTCTCTTAAAATGTCCTACCTACACATACATTAGATCTCAGTTTCAAAATATTTATTGAAAACCAACCTTCCTAACTTTTTAGCATATCAAAACTATGGTGATTTAAGAATGCTTCTCTTAAAGTTCTTCAAACATAGACATAAAATTCTAAAGCAAACCAAGTAATTCCTTATATGTTTTTGAGGTTCAATAAATCCTTGTTTGGTATTATTGGACATTGTAACCATCATCATTATCAATTAAAAAAAAAAAACTCATTAATAACAAACTTTATATAATAACACCTTCAATTCACAATAAAATTAACGCACTAGTTTCACTGTTAAAAAAACCTACTATTTATGAAATTGAAAGATATATATATATATATATATATATATATATTATCTCATGCTTAATTTTGAAAATTCAATCTTTTTTAGTAAACGATAATTACTTTAAAATAAAATAAGTGTTTCACTAACTAAAAATTTGTACACGTAAGTCTTTTAATGATTTTCTAAATTCATTCCATGTCTCTAGATATTTTTGCTTTTCAATGTTGAAATTCATTTAAAATATCAACATATTAAATAAAAAAATATTGTATTCGTGTTGTAAGTTAGAGTTCTATTTTTATCTTTGTAATGGTTATGAGGCAATATTTGAAACCAAATTTAGATTGTTACAAGACAATACATAAATAGAGAATAGAATATTAGGGGTTCAAGACTTACTTTTAGAAAATGGAGACTAGAATACAAGAAATGGAAAAACAAAACAATTAATTCAAGAAGGAGAGGTCAAAGCAAATATCAACATGAGAGATACCATTAAAGAGCTAGAAGAAAAACTAACTACCAATTTGGCCTTAATTAGTTTAGAAAATAAATTGGTTATCAAACACATAAAGAGAAAATGAATAAGTTGTTCTAATTGGATCGTGATCTTAACAAAAGAGCCTTGAACCTCATAATTTTTGGTATAAAAAGAGGTTGGGAAAAATAGTTGAACATAAAGATAGGTTGATTCTTGTGAAACTAAGTTGTAATGACCATAAATATGGCATACTCGGTAAATCTCCAAGCTTGAAAGTGTCAAGAATATTTATAAATGAAGACCTCATTCCAGAAGAGCTCAATTAAGGAAGGAAGTTCAAAAGGTAAAAGAAGCCATGAAAGCAAATGAGAAATAATTAGAAACCTAAAAGCTATTGTTAGGGATAGATAGAGGCTGGAATGATAATAATAAATAGGAATTTGAGACACATAAATAAAATTCTAAAGAATTCCAAGTAATTCCTTACCTTTTTAAGGTCTAGTAGACCAATTAAATCTCAATAAACATTCATCATCATCATCAAGAAACACCCTACTCAAAAATAGTGTTGCAAATTTTATTTTTTAGTGGTCAATTTTTTTAACCTTTAAAAATATTTAATTTTAAATTTAGTTTTAGTTTTTTTTTTTCATTTTTCAAATTAATGATTCCAATTTTACAACATTAAGTTTTACATATTTAAAAGTATTTAAAACTAAAAGTTAACCTTATTAATAAAATTTAAAAAATATTTATTAATAATTACAATATTTGTTAAATATAATTTCTAGATGAAAAACACAAAAGTTAACCTTAATAATAAAGTTTTAAAAATATTTATTATTAATTACAATATTTGTTAAATATAACTTCTAGATGAAGAACACATAGTTTTATGTTTTAAGATGTAAAATGTGTTTTATGATCCAAAATTTGTTTTGGAATATAAAATTGTATTGACTCTATCTCCAAACAAAAAATCTTCATAACCTATCCCAACACAAAATCTTCATAACCTATTAAAAGGAAAGACAATGAACTTCAAACACAAAATCTTCACACCCTTCCAAGAGGAAAGACAATGAACTTTAGCACAAAATCTTCATAACCTACCAAGAGGAAAGACAATGAACTTTTCTTATGCAAAGATTTGAAGATGGGTTGATCATTGATATCATTCCATTCCCAAAAAAATAGCCAATAAAGATATTAATATTATTATGATTACAAAACAATTTTTTTTTATTTTATAATATATATA